>VXBI01000895.1:208608-239552 GCA_013397375.1 Toxostoma redivivum
GCAGAGCAGCGCCAGACACTGGTGGGGCTCTCGAGTGGGAAGAGGAACTGGAAGTGATCCTTGAGGAGTGTGAGACGGACCGGGAACGGAGGCTCGTAAATTGAAGTCCTTGCTGACGGGTGTTTGGTCCGTGGTCTACGTGCGGCGCAGCTTTCACTTTGCCCCGGCTTGGAGCCGCAAGCGCCGGCAGGAGTGTGCCTAATGTGTTAGGCTACTGAAACCGGGGTTCTTCCAGTCTCTCCGTGCGAAAAACAGAGACTTTTTTGTATTTAAATACAGCAATTCTTTCTTAATAACCACCACCACTACCACCCACCACCACCAAAAAAAAAAAAAAAAAATCACCAAACTCCCCAAACAAAAGCTTAGTTATTTCACAGAATATTCTCAGCTGGAAGGGACCAACAAGGATCACTCTTAGCTGAAGGGCCTATATGGGGATTGAAACCACAACTTTGGTGGTGTTAGCCTCATGCTCTAACCAGCCGGGTCAGCACTTATTACACAAGCCAAGTGTCCTAGAATAGAGCTCCTTCCATGTGTCTCTAAAGCTCTATTCACGTGACCATTCTAGTAAAGGGTATTAGTTTTTGGGGCTTTTTACTATGCTAATGTAGGAAGGCAAAAATTACTATGCACTTTTAAAGCAGGTAACAGATCCGCTACTAAAACCTACAATCTCAAATTGTCCTTCCTTCATGAATACACACAATAATAGTGAAAAAGAAAAAAAAAAAAAAAGCATCAGTAGAATCTTTGGAACTTTATTTGGAAGCACATTTGAAAGCAAACAAACAGGGTTCTGCAGTTTTTCATTTTTGGTAAATAGATTTTTCCAGGCTTTAGTGTTCTCAATATTCATCTCCTTCTTCAGCCTCTGCTTCTACTGAGTCTAGGCCAACTTCTTCATAATCTTTCTCAAGGGCAGCCAGGTCTTCCCGGGCTTCAGAAAATTCTCCTTCCTCCATCCCCTCCCCAACATACCAATGCACAAAGGCACGCTTAGTATACATGAGATCAAATTTGTGGTCAAGCCGAGCCCATGCTTCTGCAATAGCAGTTGTGTTACTCAGCATACACACAGCCCGCTGCACCTTGGCAAGATCAGCACCTGGCACCACAGTTGGAGGCTGGTAGTTAATGCCCACCTTCAAGAAAACAAATGTGAACTTTCCTTAGGAATGCTATGGCTTAAAGACTAATTTCTTATAACAATCAAAAATCACCATGATTACAAATAAATAAAAGAGAGTTGTTTTGCACTTTATCAAAATATTTAACAGGGACATTACAACATTGCAGCATGACTGTGACGTCTGAAGACTACACAATTCTTAATCATACAGGTATCGAGCACTTAAAAGGCTACATACCTTGAATCCAGTTGGGCACCAATCCACAAACTGAATGGTACGTTTAGTCTTGATAGTGGCAATGGCTGCATTGACATCTTTGGGCACAACATCACCTCTGTATAACATGCAGCAGGCCATGTACTTGCCATGGCGAGGGTCACATTTGACCATCTGGTTGGCTGGTTCAAAGCAAGCATGGGTAATTTCAGCCACAGACAACTGCTCATGATATGCTTTTTCAGCGGAGATGATAGGGGCGTATGTTACCAAGGGGAAATGGATCCGTGGGTATGGAACCAGGTTAGTTTGAAATTCTGTCAGATCTACATTGAGGGCTCCATCAAAACGCAGTGAGGCTGTGATGGATGAAACAATTTGCCCAATTAATCGGTTCAAATTGGTGTAAGTAGGACGGCCGATGTCCAGGTTACGACGACATATGTCGTAAATGGCTTCATTATCGACCATAAAGGCACAGTCTGAATGCTCTAATGTTGTGTGGGTAGTTAGAATTGAGTTGTAGGGTTCCACTACAGCAGTGGAAACTTGTGGTGCTGGATAAATTGCAAACTCCAGCTTAGATTTCTTGCCATAGTCAACAGACAGCCTTTCCATGAGCAGCGATGCAAACCCTGAACCAGTGCCTCCTCCAAAACTATGAAAGATAAGGAAGCCTTGCAGCCCTGTGCACAGATCAGCCTATAATGAGGTGGGAAAAAATGGGAGAAAAAAAATTATTGATGGTTTTGGATAAAGCAGTATCAAAACAATCCTTCAAAAGCATTTCTGTCATAGGTTTCCTAGTTTTACATTGTTATTGTAAAAAAAAAAAAGTGTTCTTAAAAGGTCCTGGTTTAACTGATTGAACTTTTAAAAGGAGAGACAGGGCAGGCCAGGAAATGAAAGGTTTCTTTTGTTTTGAACAATTAACTATGCACAAAATTCTTAATGAAAAACCAGCAAACCATCAATATAGCTAGCTCTAATTTAAAATTATTTTAAATACTAACTTGCAGCAGGAATCCTTACCAGTTTGCGAATGCGGTCTAGCACTAGATCAACAATCTCTTTTCCAATGGTATAATGGCCTCTGGCATAATTATTGGCTGCGTCTTCTTTCCCAGTAATGAGCTGCTCAGGATGGAATAACTGCCTATATGTGCCTGTACGTACTTCATCTACAAAAAACCCCAAAATACCACATCATAAATTTGATCAGTTCTGTGTGTGTTGCCTAGTGACTACACATGAAGCAAACATGTCAAAAGGGTGCAGACAGCATCTCTGACTACATGCAGCTTGTCTGACTAGTCTAAGAAGTTGGCACAACTTCTGCCCCTTTGTCTCAGAGTAAATGTCAGGCACACACAAAGCAGTATTTGTACTCAAGGAACTCAGAGATCACTCAGAAAACTACATTACAGGTACAGACATGATACTGGACAACATTCAAACTAAACTCTGTATGCAGTGCAGTGGTCTGGAAAGATGATCCAGATCATAAAAAAGTTGTATTGTTTTCCAGATATTGTTACCTGTATACCATTATTTAATTTCTTTCAAATAACAATAACTGCAAATGTCAAAACAGCATCCAGACACATGTTTTTAAATCTACAGTGTTCTAAACAAACAAAAAAGACAGTAGGGAATCCATAAAGGATCCTCACTTTTTCACTTAAAGTCTTCAACATTGGGTACATACCAACTACTGTTGGCTCTAGGTCTACAAACACTGCTCTCGGAACATGTTTACCAGCTCCCGTCTCACTGAAGAAAGTGTTAAATGAATCATCTCCACGTCCCATAGTATTATCACTAGGCACTTGACCATCAGGCTGGATCCCATGTTCAAGACAATACAATTCCCAACATGCATTGCCAATCTGAACACCAGCCTGGCCTACGTGGATGGATATGCATTCACGCTGAAAAGTAAAAAGAGAATGATAATGAGACATGGAGCTACCTGCCCGTGGGTTGTACTTTCCATGATCTTTCTCTGCTGCAATATTCTCTGGTTGCACTTAAGTGACAATTTAAGAGAAAAAGTTGTCTGCTGCTGGCAAGACACTACTCACTTTTGCTGACCTGCACTGACTTTGTGAATATTGGAAGATCCTAAAGACAACACTGTCTCTATGGGTGAATACAAACTCATTATCCCTTAAAATACTGCACATATACCAATATTCAGCCTAGTCTCTTTTTCACCTTCTTTTAGTTTTTGGAAGACCTCTTTATATAATATCCCCCCCAATTTCTTGTTTCCAGACCATGTACTGGGTAACTGTAGCAGGAATCTTTCCTGTGCAGAAAAGTACATTTTCCTTTATAATAAGCATACCAGTATCTAGGCCCTAGCAATTAGTACATATTTTTTTCATACATATTCCTATGTGAAATAATTTTAGAATCCCAAAGAAATATAATCTGCCCCCTTTAAGCTAGCTCCTTTGATTCTAAGCAACTGTGCCATGTATGTTTAATCTCCCAATACCTCAATTGCCTTACACCTGAGATGGAAATAAGCTGCTTTTCTAGTTTATTGTTGGAGTGTATCTAGAAAAAAGCAGAGGTGGAAAAGAAAAAGCAAGACGTCTGGGTTGCTCTTCCCCGTTTCGTGGGTAGCTTCAGGAAATTCCGCTCCACCCCCGCAGCTCCGCCCGAGACTCGCGCTGCCCCTCACGGCCGCCGGCCACACCCCCTCCCCTGATTGGCTACCCCAGCCAGCGGCCCCCAGCACGCGCCGCCCCTCACGGCCGCCGGCCACACCCCCTCCCCTGATTGGCTACCCCAGCCAGCGGCCCCCAGCACGCACCGCCCCTCACGGCCGCCGGCCACACCCCTTCTCCCGATTGGCTACCCCAGCCAGCAGCTCCCGGCGCGCGCCACCCGCCCCGTCCGTCGAGCACGCGCTGCGCCCTCTGCGGCTCCACGCGCCCAGGCAGCCCAAAGCCAGCACGTAGATCGGGCCCGCGGCCACCCTGCTCTGTCCCGCCATCTCCCCGCCGCCGGGATAGAGGTTTCAGTTCGTCCCTCGCCTCTTCGCGCAGGAGGTGCCTGCTCCGAAATAGACTTCCCTTGCACATATCTCGTCTTGCTAGCTATCGGCCACTTTCTACGCCTCTCCTGTCCTAAACTTAATAAACTTTCACACTGATTTCTCTCCTTCTCCTCAACCCTTCTGCGTTACAGCTACCGCGAGGACTTCAAGAAGAGACTGCCTGCGACTCCTGCCGCAACACGTGCAGTCGTGAATTCCCCTGAAGTGCCGCAACAGAAGCGGTCCCAAATGCCCTTTCTCCCCCCACACCCACAAGGATCTCGTCTCCCAAACGCCCTCTCTCCCCCCGCAGCCGCAAGGATCCCATCTCCCACCATGGTGCCTCGCTAAGGTGACGAACTCCGCCTGTGCCACAATACGTCCGCTGCCGCGACCGACCAGCACCAACTGCCGACCGTTAACCGCCTCGAACCGTTCCTCGCCTCAAGTGCTGGCTCCCCATTGGCCATTACCCTCGCGGACTGGGCGCGAGGGAAAGCCGCTGATTGGCCGAGGGCGCTCTTGTCCCGGCGAGGGGCAAGACTGCCACAAGGAGGGGGCGTGCCCGGGGGCGGGGCTTGCGCAGCCCGGGGCGGGGCGTGCGCGCCCCGTGCTCTCGAGGCGGGAAAGGGCCGTGCGCGGGCTGGCGGCGCTGCGCTGTTCTCGCGTGCCGCCGTGAGCTGTGCTGGTCGCGGTGATGTGGCAGTACTGCTGCCTGTGGGCTCTTCTGATAGTAAGAGGATACAGATCTGCTTTCCCAAGGGAGATTTATTTGATAGAAATACAAAACTGGAGTAGTACTGTAATTAGAGTACTGCTCTATGAGTAGTGAGCACTTTCCATTCCCTGATTTTGACTAGGCAGATTCACTTTGGGACTTCCGGAGGTTGTGTGATTAACTCCTCAAAGCAGCTGAGGAAGGGGAAGGAGACAAGTGCCTTCTTGCTTACATGCTCAGAATGAAGTATTACTGAGAATGTCAAATAAAGTGCCAAATAAATTTATTGCTCTTGAAATATAAGAATACTAGAGTATTCCAAAGAAATAGGTCAAAATATAACATCTTCACCCCTTTGAACATTAGTGTTATTTACAGTTTCTGTGAGACAACAAGGAGGACACCCTTGTTGATTTTTCAGGATACCAGAAGACCAATAAGATATGGTCTCAAACTTTTTTAGAAGTTTGTTGTTTATTTTCCTGAAGAATACAGGATGGAAAAATTATTTGAAAATTATTTAGAGCTTAATTATTAACTAAGTATGACTTGAATTTCTTTACTTAAAATATAAAGCAATCTTAACTATAAATAGTGTAACATCCATACTATTGTTGCTACTTGTGCAGCTGCCATGTGAAAATTGCTTATTCCTATTAGGCATTGTGTTGCATGCATACTTATCACTAAACATACAGTTGAGGTACTTTACGTTCTAATTAGTATTTTTCCAGGTAGGATTACTCTTAATATATTTTGAAAGGTTAGGCCAGAATTTTCTGTAGTATGGGGCAGTTTGTGTTTTTATGCATTGTAGACTATATCCTTATGGTGTAGCAACTGTTCTGATTGCATTTTGATCAATGGAACTGTTTTGAAGCATGAGAGATCAGAATGTTTCCTGTATGGAAATCTCTGGGTTTAAGTATGTTTCCGTATTTGCAAATGATAAAACTCCTGAAGAATTGCGTGAGACATTACTAAGTAAAATTAAGTTGGTTCTGAGCTCTGGTTCAGATGAAGAATGCACAGTTTGCTTGGAATCACCGACTCGTCCTGTGATAGCACACTGTGCACATGTGTTTTGTAAAATATGTATTTTTTAAATCCTCAAAAATGAACGGGTTGGTTGTTCTATGGTTAAAAGTAATTATAATAGCTGTTTGAAAGCGATGAACTGCTCTCACCAGAAGGCCATCTAGCTATTGTTCGTTTAAATCACGAAGAGTGTAAACCTAGTTATCCTCTGGCCTGAAGTCAGTCTATGGAGAGAGCAGCTGTCAAACTGAACAGCAGTAAGGTCCATCAGTATTTTCAAAAGCTTGTTCTGTAGTTCTTACCTTACCTTTTCCCTGGGGTAGAGGTGTGCACCTGTGTATGCCTCCATATGGCTGGGTGCCTTTTCACCGCTTGTATGTGATGTGATGCACATATATATTATTGTGCTTAAAAGAGACCAAAGATGTGTATTGGAAGTTGAGTGTTGAATTAAAATTATGTCTGCCCTCCTTTTTCCAAGCTGATAAACTTTGACAGTGAAATAGCTGTCTTGCTAAAGGGCCATCTTTATGTCCCTTCTCTGGGCTCTATCCAGAAAAAGCTTGTGGATGCGTATACTTGGATTACTCTTTTGAAAAACATAGTATTTATTTTTCTCGTGTGCTTCTAAGATATACTTTTTGTTTGCCCTTTTCATTCTAGGGCAATATAATGGCATGGTAGTCCCACTGTCTGTATCCAGTGCTGCTGCACTTACTGCTGGGAGTTGTTCTGACTCCCCCTCAGCCAGAATAGAGCTGCAAATGTTAGCACAAACTGGGGGGTGCTCTTTGTCAGGAACAAGCAGGGACAGGTTACAGGTTAGCCCCTGCTTGTGCACAGTCAGCCTACGAAGACAGAGGTGGGCAGTGTCGTCTGCCTGGCTTCTGGACTGACATTGTTCCATTGCCACATACACAAAATTCTGATGCAGCTATCTCGCTCTAGAGAGTTTCTGAGAAATTTGAGGGAAACTAATGAAGGAAAAAGCACTTGCAGAGGCCTTTTTCCAGTGAAGAGGTTCTTATGTGTCTGTAGCAGTCAGTGCCCCTACTGAACCTTCTGGTGCTTTTAACATGCAGAGAAATAAACTGGGTTATGAGGTGTTGGAATTATCATTATAATATACTACTTGACTGTAAAGTCGTATATAACTTTTGAACTATCATAAGTTTCTAAAACAGTGAGTGAATAAGCTTTCTTACCTTCAAAATTATTCCTGATTTTAATCAATTGCCAAGGAAGTTTTTGCAGCTTTTAGACAAAATTCTGACATGCATCTAAATCCCAAAGTTGGGGAATTCACTATTTGCACATGATAGGTATTTGTACTATACTGCATCTGAGCTGGGTAGTTTCTGTGCCTGAATGGCTACAATGCAGTTCTCTCCTAGTAAATAACATGGGAAAGTATTTTAGGTATCACCTTGAAAACAAAGGAGATCAACAAACTGCATACACTCTACCCAAAGCAGCTTGGGTTTAAGCATGATTCTTCCAGGCAAGATAATGGTTTCCATTATTAATAAAAATGACAGCATCAGTGAGAAATGAGATGTGAAGCTGCAAACACAAAACTGCTGAGTGAAAAGTTTGGTCTCTCATGCTATTACAAACTTGGAAATCATTTTATCTTTCTAATGTTAATCTAAAAGCATTTACCAAAATTGGAAAAAACTTCTTGGTAGTTAACAGCTTGAGAGTTAATATCACCTTCATTTCAGTTTTCTATTGAGACTAAATTTAGAATTGTGCAAGTAAGTAAAGGTCCTGTGCAGAAGCCACAATAAAGCTACAAGATCTCTATAGTAATCTAATGTCTTTGTGTATCAACTGCACTCCTATAAAAGCTTGCCAGATATGCATTCAAAAACTTTCTTCTTCATTGTGAGACTTTTTTTGTCATTTTCATATGCTTTTACCATTAGTCTTCAGTATCTGTGTTGGCAATGTTCAGCTGACTTTTGTGTGTTGTTTATAATTACAGTACTAAAGTGGAGAAGGGATGCAGAAAGATGTGAGCTTTTTATTTTAAAAAGTCTTTACAAGCACTTATAGGTTTTTTTTCCGAGAAAACTTTTTTCAGATTTAATAGAATTCATTTATTTTGTCTTGTCACTGGAGGATTTTTGGCTTGCTGCCAAATCAGAAATGGCTCATTCATTCACTACCTTTGGAAAACTGTTATTTCAAATTTGTTTATGTTAAAGAATCTGTCTCTTGAAAGGATATCTTTATTGCTGGAATAAATTAATGTATTAGACTTATGACTGCCAGTCTCTTTAATTGGCTAGTGATTAATTCCAGATTAGCAGCCCCCAGTGTTCATGTGCTTTATGAGGTCTGGATTGTAACCTCTCTAAAGATGCCTTGCTTCCATGGCCAGATTTCTATACAGAGTTAGCTAATTTTAAAGGGTTGCTCTGATAAGCAAAAGTTTTAATGTCTGTCCTTTTTGCCTCACAAAGTTGTCCATTTGTACAGTGCACACAGTCTATTATTAAATTTTCTCAGTAGTCCTATGAAAGTGCTATTGTAAAAATTTTGCTTTATCTAGAATGTACTTCAGAGAAAAATGCTTTTGGTGTTAAATTATATCTCATTTCATGTATCTATTGGGGAAAAAGAGAAGATACCCCGTGTCTGGTCCTGACAAAGCATATTTCATCAGACTGCTATTATTTCTGTGCAGGCTTTGAAGAAAAAGGGTAAAAGGTCATCCTTTTGTTTGTAACTAAGAAAGACATTGTCTTTGAAAGATGGTTTATTTTTTGCATATTTTAAATAATCTTACTCTCATAGCCAAAATATATCCTTGCTTTAAAACCTTGAGCTACTTATTTCAGTATAAATATGCTCAGAAAGAAGATCACTTCACTTTCAAGGATGGCAGTGTTTATGTCATGTTAATATTCTTGCAAATAAAATATTTTGACTGTCACATCAGAAATGACAAAGTGTATTTACAAGAATGAACCCTTGAGAATTTTTTTTTACATGAACATCAACATAAAAGGTGCTTCGAAAAGGTGGTATTTATCATTCACTATAAATAACTAGATTTAATAAGTTTATTTTAATATTGTTTGGGCTTTTGCACAGCCAAATACCCTCTCTGTAGGAATGAGCTTCAGGTAGACAACTTGGTGGAATGGTCCCCTAGAAGATGAAATAGACTCCAGTAATGGAAAGAAGCATGATCAGGAGTGGATATCTAGCTCAAAAGTGCTTTCTATTGTGTTTTATTTAGCTTTCATTATGGTTTTGTAGAACATCCTGTATAATTGTGTACATATACTGAACATATTATATGTATGGATAACATACCTCAAGTTACTATTTAGAAGCTGTCCAGCATGTCTAGCCAGCACAGAAGAAAATGCATACTAAAATCACACCACAAATAAATTTTGCTGCAGGGAAACAAGAGAAAAGGAACACCAGTTGTAATTTGATGCTGGTCATTG
Source organism: Toxostoma redivivum (assembly GCA_013397375.1). Lineage (NCBI taxonomy): Eukaryota > Metazoa > Chordata > Aves > Passeriformes > Mimidae > Toxostoma > Toxostoma redivivum. The sequence goes on from VXBI01000895.1 coordinate 218,233, forward strand.
TCTGGTACATAGATCTGCATTAATTCAATAAACCTTCCTGTAATGAGTTTTGCCTTTTGTTTCAGTTTCTGAAGATAGAGCAGTTTCATATCCACTGAAATGTATTCAAATATTAACTTACTTTTGGAAACAAAATCTAAATAAATCCTTCTTTCTTAAATCTTATTTAAGCAATATATATTCTGCTCTAGAGGGGAAAACTAAATGAGGATATGATCAATACAACACTTGTCAGAAAAACATTGCAATATTGTTATTTTACTTTGTCGACTTGTTTCTTGAGGTCTGCCGTATCATTTTTTTTGCCTCACTCTCATTTGCTACCAGAATTTACTACCAGAATCTTCCTGCTCATACTTTGACCTTTTCATTTTGAGATTGCTTTTCTGAAACATTAAATTTTTAACTTTTCATGAAGAAATTATTCTTTCAAATGCTGGTTACAAATTTAATCCCTAAAAATCTTTTTGTGGAGACCTAGGAATTAATTTCAGACATTATGCTCTAGAATAAATCAAGATTTTTTTTTTTTAACTGGTGCAGTTACTTTCATTCACTAGTTAGTGATTCTTTACGTCACCGTAGCTAAACCTTATTGAGAAAACTAGCAGTGTTCTGCCTCAAATCCAATTCCTTGCTCTTTTTGTTCTCATGTTGGTTCCAAGAGAGCTTCTGGTGCCTCCTTATCCCCTGTCATACTTAGCCAAGGGTCTTGCATACCTTACTTGCCTCAGTATTTCTCGGGGAAGCCTTTCTCACTGTTTGAGTATTGGTGTGGTAGATCACTTGCCTTGGGGCTGTCCACTACTCAAGCCTTAGTCGCTGGAGTTCCAGTACTTTGTTCCTATTTTCCATATACCCTGGAGATAGGGGACTTGCAGACTTTTGACAATGTGAAGTATTTCTGGAAAATGGATTGTGAGTATTCCTTCCCAAAGCACTCTCAATCACCCTGTAGTTTGTGACTGTTAAAAATGCTGAACCCTTAGTTTCCCATGGAAATGAGAAGAAAGCTTACCCACAGAATTCAAGATTAGTTCATTTAAAAGATGTTACTGAACAGTGATTTCTCTCAATTGATGTGAACTTTATAAAAGCCATCTGTAGGAATGGACTCTAGCCAAGTCAGAATAAGTTCCTTTCATTTCAGATAAATATTTGATTTCAGATAAACGCTCTTATGCATACTTTAGTAGAACTGCAGAGGGTAAGTCCAGCTGCTAAATGCCTGGTTGTTTCTCAGTTCACAACTTACTTGTCACTGATAGAAAACAGTTGAAGCAAATAGAACGGATGTTATTTTTAATAAACATGTGCTTTTGTGGTATTTTAGAGAGATCTCGCAAAGAAAACAGAAGTTTAAATACGCATTTCAAAGCAGAGGTCAGGATTTTAGTGTATTTATTTCCTGTTGTCACCAAAAATAGATTGTTAAATTGAACGTTTTTACTTTCTCTTTAGAGAGTCAGTGTTTGCCTTGACTGGTTTGGATGGGTCAGTGGCACAGAAGAAAAGAATGGAAGCAATTTGTTGTTTCCAAAGCAACGAAGCAGGGTCCTGAACTATAATGCTTTTGTCTGTGAAAGTGGGTGGAGTTGGATTAAATGTGACAGCAGCTTTCCTAGTGTTTTTAATGGATCCTGTGAGTAATGGGTTGTTCATAATGATATGGCCTAATCTAGGTGAAGCTTCTTTGGTGTTTTCCTAAGAGGCAGAAGGAAAGCCCGTCTGAGAAAGAATGACACTGATGAGTATCTGTTTAAAAGGCAAATAGGACTTTTCTTCATTTGTTTCCCTAGCACCTTCTTGTCTTAATGGCTTTTTTGTGCTGTCCATTTATATGCTAGTAGTATTACTAACAGAGCGGTATCACACCTTATAGTGTAGCATATGCTATCTGTCTGTTCTTCATATCTCTCTTTTTTTCTGATAATTTTGAATGAGGTTTTCTATTTGTTGCTTATGAACTTCAAAAGCCATAAAGTGGAATTCAAGGAACAGTGTATACTTAATGTAGTGCTTGTCTGCTCTAGTCTCTTCTGTTATTACAGAGAATTTATTTATAAATTAAGACATTAGTCTGAGGTTACCTTTTGTGGTCACGGGAGACTGGCAATACCTACATTTGGGAAGGTTTTTTCCTTTCATTAAAGCACTCAGAAATACAAAATTATTTGTAAGGAATAAAAATGTAAATTACCTTTATTGATAGCAAAATTATATTCATAGCAAAATTGGTTGATGTGTTGTGTTGCTATGTCAGATTAAGGGTTTTCTATTCACTTCCTGCCTTCCCCCGTTCACTCTTCTGCTGTAATTCCCAAGTGTTTTTGGCAGTTGGAAACTGAAACAAAATCTGCATTTGAAAGAAACAGAGTAAATTAAAACAATAGTTTAGCTTTGGACTTGGGCATCTGTCACTGCCAATGGTAAAGAAAAAGTACTAGCTTGGACATCAGTTCAGTTATAGTAACAATATGAAGACAAAAGCTATTTATTTAATAAATGAAAGAAATTAAGTATGAGTTAAAGAATATGGAGAAGTTGGCATGAAATAATTTTTTCATTAAATGCAATGTGTCTTCACAAATATTGACTGCATTGATCCGTTCAGTTGGAAGGCGGGACCTACACTATCATAATGCCATCGAATCTGACTGCTGCCAATTTTTTTTTTCAACAATTCTCTGAATACTTGTGGAAACATCAAGAGAATTTTAATCTTCTGTAAGATAATGAATAAGGTATAGGGAATTCATCATGTTGTGGCAAGCAGTTGTAAGAAAATAAGTTAAGCATTGCTAATACCGGGTCATCTACAGACTATAGGTATACCTAACAACCCAGGGCCAAATATAATTGCTGCTTTTATACACCACTGAACAGCATCTTCTCATCCTGCTGGTAGCCATCCTGTGATGGTAATCATCCCAGGTGGCAGTGCCTGACTGCTTGTGTTTGATGGAGGAGCATTGGGCCCACACGATTCTTTATGATCTCACTTTTGAATAATCAGTGCTGATTGAGATTCATTCATGCATTAGCATTCCTTGAAGTGCATTAGCAGCAATAATAGGATTTAAGAAGCAGAAATACCAGTGGAGTAACCAGTTTTTCAAATTCTGTGGATTTACTGTAGAACTGTAGCTTGGAGGTCTGCATTCCTTCTCTGAGAGGTGTAATATCACAATGCAAAGGACTATTTATCCAAACATAGATGACTTTCTCCCTCCTCCCCTTTTAAAATTGTTTGTTTGTTTGTTTAAATGCAACCATAGATGCAGAATTCTCACTTTACGAAGAATTACAAACCTTTAATGTGAGAGTATCACAAGTATACAGATGTTTCTCTAAGGCTCAGATTTTTTAATATTTTCCAATGGAAAATACAGTATCCTTTGTATGAGATACTGCAGAAAGGTATAGAAGTACTGCAATTCACTTTTCCTGTGCTGGACTGATGAGAGAAGAGTGAAAGTAGTACACTTCAGTCTTTCTTGACTACAGCAAAAATAGAACATACTTTGCATGTTTGGGCTGGGTCTTTCCTCCAGACATCATGTTGTTCTCATACAGTGAGATTAAAAATAGAAGTTTGCTATATATAGCTTGCCAGGAATGTTCATCTTGCAGTGACAAATACATAATTTGTTGCTATTTTGCTTACTACCACAGATTGGAGAAACAAGACTTGTTTGGCTTTTATCTTGCAGCTTGATGTTTGAGTGTGCATAGACACAGAGGCTCTTAGAATCTAAACAAAGTCATTAAGAAGGATTCTTAAGACAACTGGCAGCATGTGGGTGATGTGACAAGGTGAGCCCATTGCACAAGACTTATCAGAGACAGAACACTATTACAGTTGATGTAGATTTAAGTATCTATTCTCTAAGAACTAGTAGTACTGTACCTCTAGGTAGATAAAACATGCTGGGAAAATGCAGAGCACAGACTTGGCATTTCACAGATCTTTACATTTAATGTTACATCCAAAGTATAAATAGTAACAGATACGCTATCATTTTGTGTTCAACAAAATTTCTTGTTTGCCTAACATGGTGATTATTGTATATACTAATGAAAGCATACCTGGGCTTTCTTAACAGTCCAGTTTACGGTTAAGTAACTGCCTGCATCCAGTTGATTTTGATTTTGCCATCAGGTACTGAGGCAGTTAGTATATGCAGTATTTGTTTCAGAATTAAAATAACAGGATTTTTTTGATGTCTCCTAGACTCCTGACAAACTCTGTTTTTAAAACATTTACCTGAAGCTCCTGCTTGTCATGAACATATAACCAGAAGTTCTCAAAGCTTTCTTTATAGTGGGATACTTAAAGAGTAAAATTTAGGCAGGGAGTAATTCATCTGCAGGCAATATTTGTTCAAGAGGTGATGGTACAACATCTGCTTTGTGATGCCATGTGCATACTACTATGTTTTGAAGGGAGTATGAAGTGGCTTGGAATCCCACTGCGTAAGACCAGTTTTGACAGGTGTCGCATGCTGGGTCGGAAGCATAATGCTGTTATTACTAAGGTGAGTTGAAAGATGATCCCAACAGTTTTCTGGTAATGAATAAATAATTATTTTCCAAGAAGCTTTATGGTATTTTAAAATAATTGTGCCATTAGTCTCATCAGTAAAACTAAATTGTGGAGTGACTGTTGAAGTGTGCTTTGGATTGTAAGATTTTAATATTAGAAATAAAATGTTTGAGCTGTAAAATTGAGCTATTTGGAGTGAGTCAAACTGGATAGTATAGCTGTTGGTTTTCCTGGCTACTACAATTCATTATCTTGAAGGTATGTAGAACGCTTTTGTCATTGTCACAGCAGCTTGTTTAGCTGTGGATGAGCAGCTAGCCTGCCTCGTTAGTATTCATCACAAAAATATTACTTGGAAAATTGAAGCTAGGTTCTCTTCTAATAAAAGTAGCAAAGAAGAGATATATATTAGGGTTTTTTTTTCACCTTTTCCTCCAACTGCTTTATAAACCTTTTCTCTGTGTTTACAAAGTAATACCTAAAAATAACGTAGCTGTAGTTAGGACACTCAGCTCCCTGGCATTTTTTCCAGAATACCTAAACTTCTCAACCTTAACTTTTATTTAGAGAAAAACAGCATCTTTGTTTCAGTGTTTTGGGTGGGGATTTCTTGGTTTTCTTTTCTTTTTTTTTTTTTTTTTGTATTTTGTTTCATTGTGAAGGATTCAGTAGAAGAAAATATATTCAAAATTCAGAACAAGAAGAGAGAACTTGCAGCAGGAGCCTTTGCTACCAAAAGGCCTTCAGCAAGTGAAATAAACCAAAAAATATTTATCAAAATTAAGGCTCTGATTGATTTATAGCTTGATCCTGTGGTATTTTACACAAATAACATATTTAATATTTTGGATAATACTTCTCTTTAAGTTACATGTCCCATACTAATTTTCAGTAAGAGGTGGTTAAACACCTTGGTGTTCTGGCTGCTTGGGCTTTTTTTCTGCTTTTTTATGATCTGTAAGTGGTCTTTAGGTTTTGATATTCTCTTCTGTAGAGTTTGAACAGTATGTTCTGGAAGTGAGCTTTTGGAATTATTTTTAATTTCAAAGATTGAGTTAGTAGTCTATCATTCTGGTTTTAGTTGGATTTTGTTTGCTTGTTTGGGGTTTTTTGTTTCTTTTTTTTGTTTTTTACCCTATACATAAAATAAAGATGTATATGGATAAAATGCTTCTTAAGCTTTTAAGAGTTGCTCCGAGTTGGTTATCACCATTTAAGGAACACCTTAGACTGTAAGCTTCATAATGGCAAGTAAAGTTCCAGTATTTGAGTTGTAATCTAAGCAGGGCTGTAATTGTTCTGAATAATGATGTTTAGAGTATAGTGCTGTTTTGAGTACCTTCAGATTAGAGCAGAAAACTTCCTGATGTATCAAGTGATGCTATTGCAAGGGATAAAAAGGGATCTCTGCTTTTCTGCAAAAGCTGCCTGAAGCAATTGTGAAGGAGATGGTGGCAAATAATGACATAAAGGTCATTTTATTGAAAATAAGCTGCATAGAATTTGGTATAGATGTCATACCTTTTCTGAGGCTGTGGTAAACACTTGATCATAGTATGAGTTACAGAGGTTACAACAGAATTATTTTCACAGGTTATCCTTGTTCACTAACTGTATTTGTTAAACCAAAACATGCTGGTTTTCATCTTATTCAGCATCTCTCCTTATCTTATTGTATTAACGTAACAAAACTTACATGGTAAACCAAATTTTCAGGCAGATAGTATCACATTTTTAGACTTTCTTGGTTCTCTTCAACTAAGCTTAAAAAGAAGTAACGTGCCTATTCTCAAGTATGAATACAGGTAAGGGGAGGAAATTTAGACTGTTTAGCTTAAAAATAGTATTTTACCATATTCCATAGAGCAGTCTCTGAATATGCAGAACTCTTCAATATTTGTTTGATAAAGTATATTTTTTCATTACTTCAACTAGTAATCCCTCCTGCTTTCACACAACTTCAAATTTATCTGTTAAAAACAAAACAAACAAACAAACAAAAAAAAAAGAACACAAAAAAAAAAAACCTCCAAAAAACAGAAACACAGCAAAAGAAAAACCCATACAGGAAAGGGCTAGTTACAACTGGGAGTTCAGCTACTATGTTCTTTTAAGTAGCTACAAGCTACTTTGGTTTTGGACCTCACCTTTTAGCATTTTTCATAAATTGTGACCAACTAAATCATAGAGCAATTAAGTAGTGAAAACAAGTTAAAACAGACCAACCTCATATATACTCATATTATGTCTTCTGCTTTACCAGCAAATGATGAGAGCTTGTTGGTTGTTTATTTTATCTCTAGGCTAAAGGTTTAGCACCCTCACTAGATTCCAGCCAAAATCCTCCTCTACTAGGAAATAATAAAGTAATACTTTTTTAGAGTTTCTGGATTAGTACAAGGTACAGCTGTCAAAGAACACTAATTTTGTTCTGTTTAGACTTTTGGCTAAAGGATAGATCTAAACCTTAGTACAGATGACAGCCAATCTGTCTGTCATCACCATGCTTTATTTTTACTGCTTTTCCATGTGTCTTGGAGTACATGTAGCCTGAGTGTGGTAAAAAAAGCACTTTCTTTTACAGTCTTTACATATGGAAAGAGTAGTTTTCCTTATCAGGGTAGGTACAGTTACTTCAGCAGCTACATAATCTTTCTTTGCCAAAGTAGTATCATGGTTGTGTTTAAGACTAAGTTCAGCGTACAGGGCTTACATTAGGGATTGATGTTTCTTTAGTCACTTGAAAGAAAATCCCTTCTCCCCAAACTTCAAGTTATTAATGTAAGCAGCTTCAGCAGCTACTTCCTCCAGTGCCCTGTCCTATATTTATGGCAAGCTAATATGGGGAATGGCCCTAAACAGCTCTCTGGCAAATGACTAAGTACTTCTAAATAATTATGAACTAAAAGCTGAACATTTGCTAATGAGAGCCTGAGTAGCATCAGCAAAGCTTATTGAAATGGGATATTTATATCTGTTGAATATTTTAGTTAGACTGCTTTGGAGCTCCTTTTTTTTTTTAATCGCTCAAGAGTTTAGGGAAGACAGAAATGCATGACAACTTTTTATTTTTGTATCAAGTGCAACATTGCAAGGAACAGATAAAACTCAGTTTACTAGTCCCATAGTATACAGAACTGAAAAATGCATTCTGCCATGCTGCAGGCACTGTGCGTAAGAACCTGGTCAAAATTTCAGTGCAATTGTGACTGGAAGAGCAAAGCAGTGCTATTACTGTTACAACGGTATGTATTCCCAGTGTCATTAATACATTTATGGTAAAGCAGAATGGCTACCACTCCAGTGTATGAGCAATCCCATGAATTAGATTTTACATCTAAAACAGCAAGCAAAGGAATCAATGCTAATCACCTTAATGAGGTGAGGTAACAAACCCAGTTTAAATAATATGTTGAGCCAATTGATCAAAACAGAAGAAATTTTAGGCTGAAAATACCTGGTTTTATCTAGTAGGGAGAATTGAAAATTGGGCAGTAATAGGTAGCCCAAGGATTCTGCTTCCTAGCTTTTGCTCAGTCTTCATCTGTAGCACTGCAGAGGCCTTCAGCCAAGAAGTTTTTCCTCAAGCTACTAGCAAGTGTAACTGACCACCATCTATACCTCTCTAGCTGTTAGTTCTGGAACAAGTCCTTGCATCACCACTGTTTGAGACAGGCACTTCTACTGTAGGTAGGTATCAAGTTTCTTCTTGATATTGTCAAAGGAATCCACTCCCATATAGTCAGCTTGGCCCTGTTCCCACCGTTCCTTGCGTTCTTCTGAAGATTCAGTCGGTAATAGTGGTGATACTGATACGTGGGACACTGCCTCTGTAACTTCTGCCTAAAAGGAAAGGCAGAGTAAAAATACAGAAATACCTTGTACAGCTAAAACGAGCAACAGGCCACAGAATAGGGCAACAAAGTAGATGTTATCGTGTGCAGTAGTAAGCATTGCCAATGGGTAGGGATTGTGCAGCTTTCCTAGCAAAATAACAAAGCAGTTACAGAAGTTAGCAAGGCGAAAAAAAAAGAAAAAAGTAAAGTTTAATTTCTTCATACCTCTCTACAGAAGCCACAAGAGAAAGCCAGAGTATAGACCAAGCCCGAGAGCTGCAAATAGTTTGTTAGAAAGATGCAAGATTACCAAGAGAAGCACATCTTAAGAGATCAGTAACTTTGGTCTTAGAAAGGCTGAGAACTTAATCTAGTCCATGCACTAAGGTAAGACTAAGAAGTCTGCAGTCAGATGCAGGCTACTAAACTCTGTGAATGAGAACTAGAGTTAGAAGCATTACTTTGGTTTTAATAAATATTGGCATTCATCACTGCCTGTTGATGTACGTATTGATTCTCAAGTTATCCTAGGCTTACCTAAATGTGATTCACCATGCAAGATCTGTATGTACATATTTGCATGCTGAACTGGGGTTCTTCTGCTTGAGAACCTTATTAGCTGCAACACATTAAGAGTTAGGCCCTTCTCTGAATACATTAAAGAAGTTACTACATCCAAGAAGTTACTGCAGTATAAGACCTGGTGCAACATTAACCATGTACATAGTTTGTTTTAGGCAAGCTATGTCCAAGACCTATCTAGCATGCTTCTCTTTTGTAGTATTATTTATTATAAGCTTAAAAGGACAAAACTAAAACACCCTGCATCCCACAAACTAAACCACACCCATGCGTTGAGATGGACAGAGGGAAGGGAAATTGATGCAATGGTAAATAACCAGTCATCCATACTTAGGTATGGATGTACAAGATCATTAGAGCACGCACCATATTTACTCCTGTAGGAATTTCTTTAACAATTCCGTGCTGTTCTAGTAGTGGTAAAACATCAGCTATGTAAGTATCCCACCACATGTTGAGGAATTCCGGGTGAACTATTTTAGGGTCATCCATGTTGCCCTTTATGCTTTTTGTTCTGGAGTCATATGTATAGTTCCATGGCTTTGTGCTTCCCAGGAAATGCACCACCTTAGTATTTGCACCAAACCTGTTGGGCAGAAAAATTTTAGAAGTCAGCTTGTACATGTGTTTAGAAAATGAGTTTTGACTGGCAGACATAACTTTTTTTAACCTACTATTTCTCTATCTGTCCAGAAACAGAAATATGAATATGTTTAGGAGGCTAAATGCTAAATGACCATACTGCCAGTGCCTATTGGGACTGAAAGCATTGCAATACAACAGAAAAAAATGCAAACTGAATTCTACATTACACTAGTCAGAATACAGCCAAAACCTAGTGGTCTGGGCTATTTAAATACTTACAGACAACTCAAGTCTTTAGGGTGATGTCCATAGCTCAGGAGAGAGCAGTCTCAAGCAGCCGTTGCAATCGGAACTGGTTTTAAAAGTGAAAAAGATTCTACTCCAAAGTCAGCAAGCCAGAAAGTTAAGCATTACAAGTATTATGTGGAGAAGGGTCACTGTTAAGAGTTACCCATTCAGTTTTATAGCCCTGTAGAAACAGATCATTGGATGGCTCTACTGCAAGGAGACCATGTCCCTGCAAAATAATAACTTTGTATAACCAAGGCATTTCAGAAGACTCCTGATCTCACTGCAGCAGGGTCTTGCTAGACAACCCTTACTTCCTAAATAACCATGGGTGGGCAGTGGGTTATTTTAGTTTGTTTTTGAAACCATTTAAACTCCATTTTCAATATGGACTTCTAGCTTTGTCCCAACTGTTAATCAATATGTTCTTCTGTATTAAAAGTATAGATGAGATGCATCTCTTCTCAAGTCAAGAACTTATTGAACAAGACAACATTTATGTCATTCTCCTACAGTTCCAGAACTAACTAGGTTTCAGCTTGATTTAGTTTTGTGAACAAGCAATACTAGTCTCTCTGCTAACAGTGACTACTCCCCTAGTTCAGTCTGTATCACATTATGCCTTCTTGTCAACATAATATGACTGAAATGGACAGTAATATCAAGTAGAGTAGCTTATTTAACATTTTATTAAGCAGATGCTGATCATTTTGACCAGGACTCAGGTGTCAAAGGGTTTTATGTGTGGACACAATACAAGTGTGTTTCAAAAGCCATAGAATATTCAAACTAAGTATGCATTTGGATGGGGTTGTGGATTTCATACTATTTTAAGGTCCTTGACTGTATTTCAGTGTTCATGTTCAATGTTTTAAATACAACTGATCTTATTGCAAAATGAAGACTTCTGTGTGCATGAAAGGCCAAGTATTTGCATGAGCTGCATGAAAAAAAGTGTCTTCAAGAGGTCAGTTACTAGGCTTTAACTTTAAACTCCAGAAGTCAAGACTTCACATGAGGGCACTACATTAGTTTTATTAGCTGTCACAGTACTACACAACCTGAATTTTCTTTATCTTAGGCTGCTGCTGTTCTGAAGAAGTTTACTGTTCAAAAATCAAGGGATGTTAAGCTAGAGAATAGAATGCATAACAAGTATCATGTGACATTTGTTGTAAGTGGAGAAGTGTACTCTTGGAATCTTGTCCACTTACAGTCAGAACAACAGAAGCCAAGTTTCTGCAATGTTTTCAGCATCTGCTTTCTAGATACTTTCTGGACCTGCAATACTTTATTTTGACATTTGAGCTCAACTGTTAGGAAGCTTTATGTCCACACTGGCCTCAGCAACTAATCTGTCTTTCCACATCTCCCAGGAAAGTCCTTCATGAACGTTTTGAAGTTAGAGAGCATTTGTCATGAATTGGCATTTTCCTTTGGAAAAAGGATTACTGAGACTGCTGTGAAATCTGGTCTCACTACACAAAGCTGCAAAAAACTTAGCTATTGCTGTCAGTAGGTTTAAATTTCACTATATTCCAACTGCTGATTATCAGGAGTGTAGCTACTGATCTACCCACGGGAACTTGTTCCACCTATTGAGCAGGGAATGTTACTTACAAGGGCTGTACTTCCAGCATTCTATTTTTAAAGGTCTGATTAATTCAGTTAAGCAATTGATTCAATTGGGTAAAGAGATTTTTGTCAGGAGCTCCCAGATCCAATTAGTCTTTTGTGACAACAAAGAATTTATAAAATTAAGGTCACGTGCCTAAGAGCCAGCCATGGAAAGAGGGCATAATTTACAACAGATGTTAGTTTATCTAATGCTATCCAGCTACTTAGTCATTCTGAGGCTTGCATGTATTTCTTTAAATAAGTGTTCCACTTTTAGCATGGCAAGATTCCAAATAGTATTCTGATCACAAGACATAGTTTGCTCTTGAGCCAGCAAGCCCTGCTTATGCCAGTTGCTGCTTGAGACACTAGTAACCTGATGTCATTCAGAGATCAGATTTTTTTATGCAGTTGGCACTTTCCCTCTCCCTTGCGTTCAACTTCTGTATCTCATAATAGATAAAGAGTTTCTGTGTAACACTTCAGTTTCCCTTCTCCCCGCCCCCTTTCTCCTGGATTGTTATAACACTTTGAGTGACCCTGCCTCTGACATACAGTTTACTCACATGCCAAACTAATGCTGCTAGCTAGGGAGGATCCAAGTTTTGTCGCAGAGGAAACATGCAATGATATGTGGTTGGCTATATTCTTTGTTCCATCTTGCTGTTACTTAAGGAACTGAAAAAGGTCCAGAAAGACTGTTATGAGAGAATTCTAGCTTGATACAAATCTTTGTTCACCACATTTATTTGAATGGTATACGTTGATTAGATGAAACTGTAACTACTGGTGGTTAAATAGCCTAAGTAACTGGAGTGAAGAAAGGACATCAGTGACATGCTGAAGTTCAGGTCACATTGATTAAAGAGCCCACTGCCATTGGTTAGAACTGTACTAGACTGTACCCTATACTGGAGGAATGGTTTTCCTTCTGCAACTGACCTATCAAATGTGCTTACTCTAAATCAACTTCAGTGCTATTACCAGGGATGACTGGTTTAAGCTACAGATACAGCTGTCTCTGTGTTTATCTTGAGATGATTCATTTGACTTTCATCAATTCAACCTTTCTTTTTAAGAGAAGAAATGATGATATTTTGAGTGACAGGAACAGTCTCCTTCTAGAAAACCTGTGTAAGCTCAGATCATGCCTGTTCATTCTGTTACAAGAAATTAGTTTAGGGAAGCTCTGAAAGTCTTCTTGAAGTTTTCAACTTACGCTTTAAATGCTGGAAGGTAGGAATATACAGAAGTGCTGCTCAAATTATAAATAAACGGTAGATGTTTGCTCATGTCTGTTGTTGCCCAGCTGCTGAAGAAGGTGTTTAATAAACCCTGATCTGCACCTAAAAGAGAAAGCATTAATAGGTTACGAGCATCAGACAGCTGTTTGAGGATCTTTTTCAGTCACTTTACAAAATAAGAGTTGGTAATGCAGTTATCATGTCCTGTAGAAGTCTGGCACAGAGTACTACAGTTCTATTTGTGAACAACCCTGTAAACCTTGCAGCCTTTGAATATTCAAAAAATGCAGAGAACAAAATCGTATATATGGGGTTACTTTTGTTAAAAGATAGGAAGCTGCCCACAAACTCTGCCATTCACTTTCTTTTACAGCTGAAGTTCAATCTCTATAAGGCAGCAAAAGAACCCCGCAATAAAAACAGTACAACTGAGCACTGTTCAGCTTCAGGAAAAATGTAGCTCAGGAGATCAAATAGCAACAATTAGTTTTATTACTTATGCTTACAGATGCATGACCAACATCATCTCACCGACAGAGTTAGGGTATCAGTGGCCTGTTAGACCTGCAGTTCCAGATGCATCTCCCTCCACACTTATCTGATAAGAAAAACACACGTAATCTTGGTGACAACTAATCTAGTAAAACTCCATCAAATTCCTTAACAGACAATAAGTGTTCCTAGTTCTGTACTAAAAAGCTCCTGACTAACCACTAAATGAGGATAACAATCTGTGTTCAGAGGGGTCACCTCTTAGTTAGCAAGTAGAGGTTGTTACAAGGTTAAGTGAGTCTGAAGTTGTTTGGTATCTCCATAGTAGATTAGCTAAAAAAAATAAATATAGCCTTAAGGCCAGAGCAGACTAGTTTATAAGCAGCGATTGAGAAGTAAAAACCTATTTATCTATTTCTGTTCATTCTTTCTCATAATGAATACAATTAGTCTTTAAATAATTCCTCTTATCAAGAGGATTGAACAGAGTCCTCCAACTTTCACTTGCTGCATTTTTTCACCTATCACTGTATTCACAAGTAGCATTACTAAAGAGTAGGTAAATGGGTAGCTTAGTAGACAATGTTTCACTCTAACATTTCATTTTCTCAACCACTCAGTCTCTGCTGACTCAGAAAAAAGTTTTCATTGGCCTATGATTCGATTTAAGGCAGAATTAGGTTTATACCATCCATGTTGTTAGAGCAGAATTTTCTTTTTGCAGCTTAAGTATCTAGACACTGGGCATAAACTTAGATGTACGGATAGTACACTGACAAATATAAATTCAAGGTATCCTGTTACAGCTGTCAGCGTACATGCAGATTGCAGAGTGAGAAACAGCCTGGAGACTCAGACCAGTAATTTCAAACCTCTGACTTGCCTCTCAATCCATAAAGGAAGGAAAGCACTTCTGAAGAACTTGTATCCATCATAAGAGAACTGAAGGGGCAGCAATAGTGTATTTAACTTACTCTGCAGGACTTTCTCTCGCTCAGATTGTTTTACATACTCGGCTGTTTTTCAGATTGCATGCATTTGTGCCAAAGCAGACAATGAAAGCAGCATCTAGATGTCCTAATTCCGACTTCACCAGGAGTGTTGTTATATAAACAGGATCTCAGACATAAGGTGAAAAATCAGGCAGTACTTATATTAACTACATATTTACAGACACAATGAAGGTTACAATTCTGTAACTGTAAGCAAGACTGTAAAAGCAACTATTTTGGATCCCAGGCTAGAGTCAGAAGATTGTCTAAGCAATAGCAACATTCTTAAGGTAGCAGTACCACCAGATTTCTTCTAAAATCAAACTTTCCTTTCCTATCCACGACTTTTGATGGTATCCAGAGTAGTTGCATGACATGTTCTTTATTATCGAGAAAGGTGATGTTCAGACAGAGTAGATGTCTACACAAGTAGCCATCATTCTGCCATTTCTGGACAACAGCATGACTTAGGAGGCAGCTGTCTGCTGTTACATGAAAGAAATATTCTGGAAGGTCTTCCATTCCCTAGTTACTCCTACTGTGGACAAGGTACTTGCAAGCTTGACTTCAACTACACATAGCTTGGTAGGTTGTTAAGTCTGCATCCCTGTGTCCTATTATAAACAGTAACGCTTTACAGGTTTATCTTACTAAGTTTCCTAGACCCTTTTATTACTCTCTAGGTTAATTTAATTTTCAATTCCCTTTCTCCCTGCTGAGTTCCTGAGCTCGGCAGTAGCTTGTAGCCGGTATCTCCACAGTAGGTTGGTCAGTTTTGGTTTTCGGGGGTTTTGTTTGTTTGTTTTAATGCAACAATTCAAAATTATGCTATAGATTTTGCCATAGCTGGTGATCAATTTGCACAGCAAGGTCCAGACCTTTATTACATGGCAGTACTCATTTTCATTAGGTAGCACTGAAAATGCAACTGTGACCAATGTTCTTTAGAAGGCCACACACAAGAGCCCCTACAGTAACAAGGATTATTCTGCAGATGTCTGGATATTTTACTTTTCACAAAGTACTGAGAGTCAACAGGCTAGCTCATTACCATCTGAGAGTTCCATTTTATGGCCTTATTTACATGGTTTTCTGTAGTTTTTAAAGTTAGACTTTGTTTTGTACTACAGTAGTTATATAATGAAATTAAGTGACAGGAGACAGTGATATTCAGAAGCCTTTAAGTATAGCCATCTCCAAGTGACATATCCTGTTATTGCAATGGTAACAGATTTGGTAGCCAAGGCTACTACATGCACTTGATATTGAGAAAGAGACAGTCACCACCCTATAGTGACAGGAAGCCATCACACAGCATTTGAAGAGAGAGCTGTATCTTCAAATATTTGATTCTCTAAAGCTGTGCTCAAGTTGAACAGTACTATTTTTTCTACAGCAGCTTGAGTTAGTATAGATAGAACACCCAAGCCTTAAGAGTTAGGAATATCTGAAGCATAGGACTGGAATTTCATTTCTTGTTATATGATTCTACACCTGTTAGTCTGGAGGCCCAAGTCAGTTATTATTTCATAAAGTCTGAAAAAAGTAGTTTTACTACATACTATAATGATAGCCTCTGTTTCTGAGAAGGATACAATTTTTGCATAGTTACATGGAGAATTCTATCATACAGAGTCCCCATGACATGTATGTAGTTACTGAGCCATCCCAACTACTGTCACCATTTTGGTCTAACTTACACTGAAATACAAATGAATACATACCATCAAAGCTGCCTTTCTCTGTGGCAAACTGTAGTAGCTGACTGTATGTTTCAAGGGAAGGTCGGTAAACAAAAACTCCTGAATTAAAACAGTCAGGCCAGCCTGGATCTGGTGCTGCAGACAGCTCTTCTCTCTCAAAAAGCTCATCTATATTTGACAAAACCTAATTGTAAAGGAGTTTAAAAAATGCTTTTAAGTTAGGAATTGTGGTATCATGCTTCAACGGATTTTGGCATCAGCATTAAGACATGAAAGAAAGTTCTTGTATCAGTGTTCATCTTAGAGAAGACAATACAGAAATAGTCCCCACAGACTTCATTACAGTTAATTTAGTTTAAAAGGCACACACATTCTTACTGTTACTAGGCCATCTAGTAAAAGGCTTCTATTACCTCTACTTGTAGAAAACAAACAAACAAAACCACCAACCCATAGAAAAAAAATCCAACAACCCTGATACTAGGTCTTTAAGAGGTACCATGTGACACAGCCACTTACCATTGTGTCTGCATCCATGAAAACACACTTCGAAAACTGTGTCAGCTCCCAGCAGTGAAGCTTTGTTAGTGTGACGCCCAACTCAGGTCTTTTCATTAATGCCAGGTGTGCTGAATCCCCACTATCCAAGACATTTACCAATATGACTTCATCAAAGACTTTTTCCAGCACTCTCCTGGGGAAGAGTCAATTGACAAGATTTAGTTCTAGTGTTACTCCAACTACAGACCACATAACAGATTCTGTAAAGAGAACTAGAATAACAGAGAGCCTGACAACATCTCTTGCTGAAAAGCAGTAAGAGTTGACTGCATATATTGGAATGCACAAGTACACATCTGCCACAAAGTTTGTAATGTGCGCATTTTGGGGAACAGGGAAGTCTCTTGGGTTTGTTTTTTTTTCCCCCAGTTTTAATTGCCATTGCTATCAAGTTGAGTAAGTCATAGCTATGTAGTACAAACTTTGCACAAAGCCTTTCTTTCATCCAAATTCTGATTTCTGGCAACTTAACAGTGTATTCTGAGAAGGCAATTAAGAAATGGGAAGCTGTTAGAGTAGCTTGAGCAGGACTGTAGCTGAATCCCAAACAGCTGAGACACAATTTTATGCAATATTTACACTGCTCTGGATTTGTCACATCTGACTAGACCTAGTTGCTAAAACTTGCTTTATCCCATGAAGTCTTTTCAAGACTGACTTAGTCATGGCTGTGGGTACAGAAATGTTTTGAGCCAGTATCATATTCTCTAAAGAGAGACAAACTTTCAGGCAGCGTAGTGAAATTTTGTGGCAGATATCCAACCTTTGCTTTACCATCAATACAGCATTACCATTAGTTCAAGAGATCAAGAGATTAAGGTGTTCATACTGCTTAAAACAGGAAACATCAGTAAAGTCTTACTGTTCTACAGTGTATCTTGAATGCTCAGCAATTACCAGTACAATTTGAGCCACAGAGCTTGTGAATGCCTTTTGAAATTCTTCCTTGCAGAGTTTATACTGACAGTTTGGTGTGGACAGTGCCTTTGAACTTCAGGCATACTTTGTTAGCGGAGACAGGGTGAGAAATGCAAGTTTCAATTACACCATGTACATAGGTATCACTGGTCTAAGGGCATAGTACTAGCTGGCTTGCACTAGCACACAGGTACATTTAGGGATCATCTTAGAAGAGAACACTCACCTAGAAGGCTGGAATGGATGTTCCTATATGCAACATCTTAATATTGACATGACCATTCAGCTGCCAGGAGACTCCAGGGAGAGTCATAGCATTTTTCCATTGAGTCACCTCTCTATTGTGTCTATATATTAATAACTCTTTTCAGAATTACTTCCCCATGCAGAGAATCTTGACCTATCATCTGTAGTTCCCATAGTTATTAACTGTTTCATTGTCTTTTTTTTTTTACTCTCTTACAGGTGGAAAGAGAATCCAGTCCACTCCATAGTGAAACTATTCTAATGAGGCTGTAGAAAGCAGTTGCCTGTTAATTTCGTTTGATGTACTGTGGTGACCTTGTTAGATGCCTCTGTTCAGCTGCTGATTTAACATATTTGGTGCTACTTTAATTCTGCTCGCTTTCTTCTCCCATGATAAAATTTGATTTGAAGTGTCTGCTAGATTTCAAGAGAGCTTGTGTTATATCATCTCAATCGAGAATACTTCTGCAAAACAAATAAATACCAATTCCCTGCTCCCACCTCCACATGCATACACATAGCATTAACAAACACACAGGCAATATCACATTGTTGGACAAGTCTAAGTAGGACTACAAAAGAGCACAGATCTAGTGGAATTATGAGTATCAAGTCATGGTTTAGAGCTCTAACTGAAGACTATTTGTTTAACTCATCACAGGGAAGGAAAAAAAACACACCAAAACATAAACAGTTTCATGTCTGAAGAACTTACAGAACTCCAGATAGCACAGATAAATTGAGTTCTGCTGAAAGTAGCTGTTTAGCTTCCAGAGTTTTGAAAGATTGCTATTAAGGAATTTAACTTCCATTTTTCAACCTGCATATCTGCAGGAACTGTTGCAGTCTGAAGTATGTAAGTGACCTTACCTCATAATATCTGAGACCTGAGGAGTTATGAGTGCAGTCAGCTTCCTTGTTGTTCTGTACTGTTGCAAGGATGAACCGAGTACCAATGCTCCTTTCACATAGGAGTCATTTGTGGCTAGAGTCACAAAAGACTGGTCTGGAAGAAATTAACTTGGTCAAGTTAGCATGATCGACTACTTTATTCTGACAGACACATTAGAAACTTCATATTGTTAGGTAATCGTGCTGTAAGACCTCTAAGATGTGCCCTTTAATTCTGTGTATAGGGCCTTCCTTCATGACTCAATGAAGCAGATTCCTTGCATAGCTATATTTGCTATTGGTAACTTGACACATGGCAAAATGCAGTAAAATAACCCACAAAAATCAAGACTGTTGCAAGAGTACACGAGTTCAAATTTAACCTGTCCACAGGTTAAATAAGTCATGCAAAATGTAGAGACAATCCAAAATTCTAAAGAGCCCTGCTTTGGCCACTAATATGCTATTTATGCAAAAAGTGTTTGGAGTCTGTGGGCTTGCTTTTAGTCTAAAGTTAGTAGGGTTTTGTAGAGCTCTAGGTTCAGCTCTCAACGCTAAAGCAGTGCAAAACTTGCATTTCATTTTCAAATGAAAGCAAGCATTGAATTATATCTTAGACAACAGTTTGAAGTTTTGCTAGCTCAGGATTTTGCAGATGAGTTGTTCTGCAACCCATGATTGCAGCTCTGTTACAAGAATGGAAGATTTAAATGCGGAGTAGCTAGTAACACAAAAAGCAATTTAAAACTTGCAGGAGCAATTTTTACTCTTTGAGCAGAAAGAGGTACTATAATCTTCTCCTCCAGCTGTACCTTAAATTTAGCTTAAGACAGATAGTTTTGCCATATAGTACTTATTGAAGCCATATTATACAAGCTTTACATTCTTTCATGCTGTTTTAAACTGCCAGAACAGGACTGACAAAAACAAACAAGTAACTTACAAAAGTTATTCAGTTTACAGTTAACTATTTTCATAAGACCTCTTTCAAACTTATATCCCTTTACAAAGCACGCTCTTTTCTACCAATCCATTTTTCACTTTATCAGCAAAACAATTTCTTCCTAAGAATTTCAAGAATCGAATTTATTTTAGCAACTTTGACTTCTTTTCTTTACAGAAGCATTAACTAGGTTAGATCAGAGTGAGAGTTCTGGGCACTTAAAAGCTTACTATCAAACTTAGTAGTAAGATTAAAATACTGACTCCTTTCAGAAATATTGTTGGCACAACTCCTAAGTTTGCGAGACAGTCATCATCAATATCTTTTTAACTTAATATCCCTTTTACAGTTGATGATAGACAATCATGTACCATAATTGCCTATAAGCTCTGCAAACCTGGTCTGCAAGATCTATAGACCAGCTACAAAACCTTCTTTTTTGCTTAGCAGCAAAACCAACTAGTCCCAAGGGATTTAGATTATAGTGGTCAATCACGAAGATCAAAAAAGCTTCTATAATGCTGGGAATAAAGATTTTGTTTCAATTCACTTTTAGCCGCCGATTTGTACTAGTTCATATTCAGCAAGTCTGCAGAACAACTTTATGTTTCTTTGAAAGGGCAAGTGTGTAACATTTTTAGTTGAATAAACATCCCCCCAAAAGAACAGGGTTTTTCACTAGGTAATTTGCATGTTACTATTCAATACATGGAAGGCTGACACTATGGTCTCAGACAGCTCACTAAAAATCCGGTGTAGACAAAGTGGGATTGTGCCCAATATTCATCTGAATGTTGCTTGTTTTTTTTTCCCCCTAGCAATGCAAGGCTAATTTTTAAAGTGACCTTGCCACTGAAAGACAGGTCTTTTCTTCGCTGACCTGTTAGCAGTTATACTTCTACTTCGTCTCATCTTCTTGAAATGGAATATTCACATACAAAGGTCTTTAGAGAAATAAAGTTAGTTTAATGATGGAGTAAAGGCTAAGAAGCCCCATACTGCATCCCAAATCTAGGAGGACACTTTATAACTGCTTGACAGGAAGTGAATTCTGCCAACTTGGACACCATCTAAGTCAGTATAACTTTCAAAAGTTATACTTTTTGAATAAACTATGTTTTATTCTATATCTAAAGTAGATTTGTAAGTACATGAGCCTATGCTACAATTTGGGCAAGACCAGCTGGTGCTTATTATGGAAGTTATATCTGCAAAAAACTAGTCCATTCTACCTAAACAACAGGTATTTCAGTTGTGTGGGTCTCCCTCCTCATCCTTTCCCCCTTCTCTGTAAACACTTTCTCCACAGAATCTTATGTTTACACAGCAGGCACCATCAGGCCTGAAACATAATGAACTCTTGGTGACAGTACATCTGCAAAAGCAGATAGAATAAGACGCAGTTGCACAGCTTCCTAATTGACTTACCCAGACAAAACCATGCTACTTCAGAGACTTTTCTGGCTGCCCAGTTCACAGGCCATAAAATCTCTTCGTAAGAGTTTTTGTGCTAGACCTTACACACCCACAAGCATCCTAGAAGTCTGAGCAGAAGCAGTCTTTCATTTGATGGTGTGCAGGAGGTTACTGGAGTGTTTGTCCCAGATATTTCCAAAATTCCCCTGGAAGATTTTTCATAGGCATAGCCAAAGTTCACAGGTGCTTGCCTTTCCACCTATTCTCTGAGGTAGGTGCTAGTATTTCTGATTTTTTTTGGATTTTGATCTCTCTAGGAATTCCTAGCGAGACAGGAGCATCTTATCAAGACATGGACCGGGGAAAAGACTTCCTGCAAGCTTCCAGACCTGAAAATGAAACCGACTCCGCTGACAACTTCGGGTGAAAATGGGGGGGGGGGGGGGGAACCGACAAAAAA
>VXBI01000895.1:239566-251462 GCA_013397375.1 Toxostoma redivivum
GGGGGGGGGCGGCCAACCGACAAAAAAACGGAGCGACACGTACGTGGAGAACGGGCAAGGACCTACTCACTGCAAAGTATAAAAATCACAGAAATCACAAGCTCTTCCGGCGTTTCAGGAGAGAAACTGGGTTTTCCCCTATGAGCCGCTGTAGCCCTACAGTGGCCTCTCCAGCCCTCCCTGCTCCCCCACCACGCCGGCTACATCTCTCCCGTTAGGGGACGGAGCCTGGGGCAGAACATCGAGTTAAGGCGCGGAGAGAACCGGCAGCGTGCGCGTCCCCTCAGACCCCCCCGCGGGCAAGCCCTGCCACCACCAGCCGGAGCCCGCTCGCCGCCGGGACGCCGCCCACAAACAAACGGGCGCAGCCGCGGCGAGCCCCCGGCCGGGAGCGCGTGGCGGCTCCGCGAGCGCGGCCCGTGGCCCCGGCGAAGGGCGGGAGCACACTGACCTGCCATGGTGCCCGAGCGCAGGTCAGCTGCGGGAGTCGCGACGGCCGCGGTCGGGGCTGCGCTGAGGCCGCCCCTTATATAGGGGCGGGGCCAGCAGCGGCGCGTCTGCGGCGGCGGGAGGAGGCCCCGCCCCGAGGAATCCCCGCGGCGCCGCGGGCGGAGCCCCCGCCATGGCCTCCAGCGGCGGCGGCACGTCACCCCCGCCTTCCGGGGCCGGCGCCGCACCGCGCCCTCTCCGGGAGGCCTCGAACCCCCGGCCTACCCGCTCCAGTGCCTCTCGGGTAAAGCGGTGCTTGAAAATGCTGCAAAATACTCCACTGCGCGCATAGAGGGTAGGACCGTGTCAGGGTGCTGTGGTTTAGGCTGGGAGCGGCGGTGGTACACTGGAAGGGTATTGCTCCTGTGGCACTAACCCTGCAGGAAGGACTAAAACCACTAGGAAGAGCTTGGCTCCGTCCTCTTGGCACTCTCCCTTCAGGTGTTAGTACAGGTGGATGACATCCGCCGAGCTGCCTCTTCTCCAAGGCTGAATGGTACCAGTTCTCTCAGCCTTTCCTCCTAGGAGAGATGCTTCCTTGTCCCTTCATCCTTGTGACTCTTTGTTGCCCTCTCTCCAGCGCGTTCCTGTCTTCCGCCCTGGGGAGCCCAGAGCAGCCCTGCAGGTGTGGCCTCAGCAGTCTGAGCAGAGGGCAGGGATCCCCCTCCCTCGATTTGCCTCGTGCCACCCAGAATACCATTCACCTTTTCAGCAAGGGCACATTCTTGGCTTGTGTTCAGTTCAGTGTCCTCCAAGATGCCCCGATCCTTTCCTGTGATCCATTAACTTCCTCAAGACAATGAAATATAACTGCTTTTTCATCACAATAAACTGAGGGAAGTCTGTTAGGAAGGGGATTTCTTTCTGTCTTGAAATGGCAAATGAGCCATTAAAGGATTTTAAAAATAAACAAAATCTCAAATGCAAACTCGTGAGGAAAGAACACTTCAACTCCTAATTTCCCCAGAATGAGAGATCATGTTTGAACTGAGACAATTTTTGTAGATCTGTTTTGAAATCAACTTACTTCTAAAAATACCAAAATCAAGGAAGTGTTCCTTGACCAACCAGAAAATAACAACCCCAAATTAAAATATGCATTTAAGAGCATACCATTAATTTATAATTCATGCATCGTATGCATAAAAGGGTGTGAGCCAGAACTGTAGGCAATGCTAGTAATGTTGTATAGGAATTACTAATATTTTTTGGCATGCAACCCTTTTTTCAGGTGTCTGTGGCTTTGACAAACTTTCTCTGTGATGGTATTAGGCATGGTTTGTGTCTGTCTCAGATGAAAGTTTTGAGAAAATTTTAGCCAGCACATTTCAGCTGTGTCTAGCTTGTTGCTTTGCCAAGTTTTTGAGAGAAAACAATAGAATAGCTGCTGTTGGTGACTGCCCTCCCCCCTTCCCTTGGTTCTTTTGTGTTATGTTAGAGTGGAGCAAAAGAGCATAATTCCTTCTAGTTTCCACATTAAACAATCAGAAAAAAAAAACAAAAACCTAGGATTGCCAGTATTCAGCTTGAAAGTGTGATGGAGAAGTGCCACATCCACCCCTATGGTAACACTTGTTTGCATATACACATTTGAGATTTTTCTAATGTTCATGGTTGAACAGAATGTAAATTTTATGGTTCCCTTGTGTGACTCGATTGCATGTACATCTGTGCCTTTGTACTGACTGTTTACACTTCTTTCTCCATAACTGGAAGGGAAAAGTCAAGCAAGAACCTGAGAGAGAAACAGGTGTCCCATTGGCTGCCAGTACAAATGGAAGAAAAGATCATGTGACATGAAGATAAAAGGGAAAAAACGCACAGAAAAGAGAAGAATGCTCAGGAAAAACTCTTGTGAGATGAGGGCTAGCATAGGAAAGCATCTAAACCTAGGATAGGCTGAGCAAAAAAACCAGCTAGGCCTCAGTTTTTATGGAAGGGAATAAATTTAAGGCTAGGTTAAGATAAGTAAGATATGAGGATGGGAACTAGCCAGGAAAACTATTACTTCTCAGCACACAATAAGACTTGATAAAAACCTAGTGAGGAGGGAGAAGGAATAGATTTTGCTGGATAAACAGACAGCATTCAGAAATAATGGACAATGTGCTGCATAGCAGCTCATTAGGTGAATACTGGCACACTGAACAAGGTGCAAGTCCTCTGGAAAATGATCCTGTCATCATGCAATTAAAAAATTCCATCACCACGAATGTCACAGAAGTCCAATTACCCTTATACATTACACAACATCCTATTTTTAGTGACTGATAATGGTATTTTAATAGGAACTTGTTTATAATGTAATTGAAAAGGGATTTCAAAACACCAAGTACTAAAGAGTGGCTTTGAAATATACTTAGAATTTACATAGCAGTGACAGAAACTGCTATCCCTGCAACAGGACTGTTTAGTGTAAGCTTCTGAAGTACTTGAATAGCCACTTAAATTAATTGCACTTAATAATTTTGCAAATGTGCACAGTGAGTCCAACCATTAAGTTAATACAACATTGTAGAGAAGGTTTCAGAGTTAAACATTGTTTCTGCCTCTGCAAAATCCTCTGCAAAATTTAAAAAAAAATTTTAAAAGCAACCCAGAAGAGTTGATTCAATGTATCCAGTCCAAGTTTAAAGTACTGGAATTTAATTTTTACAACATCGAAATGGTAATCTGTCTGGTTAGGAAAGAGGCCTTGATGGTGTGAAGTGCATTGATAGATGAAAAGAATTATATTGAGAGATTTGATTTCATTTTTGTCCAGCCATCTCTGTCTTGCCCTGAAGTTGTCACAAACTTCCCTGATGGCAAAAACTGTTCTGGGTCATCCCCTCCTCTTTTTGAAGCTCTTTTTACCTTGATCTTACTGCAAAGTAAGACTGAACAGTTGAGTATTCAGAGCAGTCTGCATAGAATTTAAATATTTGGCACAAATTTTTCCCAGTGCTAGGATTTCAATGTAATGTAACTTACTCCAGTAGGACTGAAGCTTTCCTGTTTCTATTTGAAGAATTACAATATTTTGTTGTCACTCCAATTTATTTTAGCTTTTCTCATTCTCCTTTCCTAACGGATATTCTCTTTGCCCATCCCAAAGCCAATTATAGTTCTGACCTTGTTTTCTTAAAAAAAATCCACCTGCTACATAAAGGTGATAATCTTCTAAAAAGCTAAGCTCTGTAATTTGCTTGGTTCATGTTACCTAATGCATCGCAGTGAGCAGATGTTTAGTGGAATGAGGAATTCTTGTAATTTCTTCTAGCTAGCACAATAAACATTCCTATAAGCAGGAAGTGAGTAGGTCTCAGTTTCTCTTGTATTGTCTTTTGGATTGATTCTCAGTGATCTGCTATGCAAGCAAGCTGCAGTGCAAGCTGTTCTCCTGGTTGCATGATTAACTTGGCATCTATTAAGAAGAAAATTGGTGGTGAACCTTTATTTCTCATGGAAGAAATAGTTACCTCTCTCACCAGTCTTTACAAGACTGTTAAAAAGTTCTAATGCTGAGACCTCTCACTTTCTTACACTTAATGAAAAGGTGAAATTATCACTGAAGAACACAGAACCACGTAAAACTCGTTTATAAGCCACTTTTCCATTGGCAAATAGGCTAAACAAGGCAGGTGTATGTGTGTTTTTCTCCTAAATTGCCCTCTGCTTCATCTTTGCCTGCTCCCCTTTTCTAGGGATTCTTTTGAGATGGAAGGCCACACAGGACATGCGGCTGAGAGCAGAAAGCAAGGGTTTGTTACCAGTTCCGCTCATCATTTGCCGTGGCAATAAGTACAAGCAGGACAGCTATGTATTTCTCTTTTTTTCCTCTCTTTACCACTTGACTTGAAAGGGTAGAACACTCTCTTGCTCTGTATTTGTATAGGGGAGTTGCAATCATGTCTCCAAATTCTAGCTGTTTACCACCTCAGTAGGTAGCAGTACCTCTTATAATTTCTTGCCTCCGCAGACTAGAGTTTTAAACTCTCTCAAAATACAAAATTCTAGTATCTCACCTGAACAGGCATGTTCTTCCTTACTACTGGAAGTGCTAGGACTCTTAATGCTTAAAAAACTAGCAGATGGTAAAATTCCTGGAGATGCAAAGTTCTTAAGAAATTTCAGCAGGGATTTGAGAAGAAGCAGTGCCAATACTTCCACCAAGTTACTTACAGCAATGCTTCTGTTCCATGATAGATTTTTGTTGAATTTCAACTTAGTACTTCCTCCAGACTAGGCCAAGTAATTAACTTTAGGGTTAGTCACATTAAAAATAAAAAAATTAAAAAGAATTAAAAAAATTAAAAAAATTAAAAATCTGGGTGATAAACTGAGAATGGCATTTTTTATCAAGTAAATACAGTTATTCCCTTTTGAAAAACCTTAATATCACCAAGTTGAGATGCTTTAACCTCTTCCCTAGCTAAAGAAGCATAACAGCATCAGGAATAGAATAGAATAGAATAGAATAGAATAGAATAGAATAGAATAGAATAGAATAGAATAGAATAGAATAGAATAGAATAGAATAGAATAGAATAGTTCATTTGCAAAAGGTCAACACTGATCATCTAGTTCAATTGAATGACCACTTCAGGGCTGAAACATTGTTAAAGCATATTATTAAGGGCATAATCAAAATACCTCTAAACACTGACATACCTGGGGCATAACCATCTTTCAGAAAGCCAGTTCCAGTGTTTCACTACTCTCTTGGTAAAGAAATGCTTCCTAATAATGTCTAGTCTGAATCTCCCCTGGGACAGCTTTGACCCATTCTCAGGCATTCTGTCCCTGGCTCCTGGGGAGAAGAGCCCAGCACCTTCCCTTCCAAACCCCCTCCCGAGGAACCTGCAGGGAGCAATGAGGTTGCCTCTCAGCCTCCTCTTTGAACTAGACAAAGCCAGAGTCTTTGTGTAGGACTAGGCTATTTTTATAGAGATTATGCACTAACAATAATGCTCATCAATTGTAGTTGTCAAAAATCTGTATAAGCATTAATTCCCCATCTCTGAGCATTTTACCATTACTACATTCATTTTTACTGAAGTGGTCATAGGGTTTATTTAGATTAAACAGGCAGATAGTTTGCAGTTTCTGCTAGCAGGAAGCAACAGCAATATTGCTTGGGAGATAATTTTAATTGACTTCAAAGAAATTGTTTCATCATGACCAAAACAATTCAAAATTGTTTCAGTTTGGGCAACACTGATCTTTCTTGCACTGTTTTCTCGGGACTCCACAGAACATCGACTGTATAGATCTGTGGCGTAACAAGTTCCACACCTGACCATGAGAGCTGAATGATGCGAACCTAGAGGTACACACATTCCTGAGTTCTTGACCCCAGTATGCCAGTGTGCTCAAGGGCTAATTAGTAAGGCCTTCTTTAAGTAGAGTTTTATCTTAGGATATGTGGGTTTGCATTAGAAGAAGGCCATTAGACTAGGTTTTAAAATGATGATCAGAAGTGCTTGTTGTCAAAGCCATCATAGCACAAAATGGTCTGTAGGCATGAAACCCCATCTCTCTGCTAAATCTGATGTCAAAAGTGCTGAAGGACAGAGGTCTTGTCACAGTACTAACATATACATAGGCTGGGCATAAAAAAATATATCTAGTGAACTTTTAAAGGAGTGCTGAGTCAGTCTTATGAGTGCCTCAATCACACTGATTGTGTGCTCTAAGTGCTGTAAATTTCACTTAAGAGATAAAGAATACTTTTTCTGTAGAAAGTCTGGAGAAAACTTCTTGCTCTGTCATGTTGGCTGTGCTGGGTACGTTTGCTGTCTCAGGTGTTACATTTCAAGAAAATGTCCACATGTTAAAAGGTTAAACCTTAATTTTACACTCTCTCATAGTTAGAATAGCTGTCAAATATTGCTGCCTTGCAGTATATGCTATATGAAATGGGTTTCTTAAAAATATTTTGGGACTATGTTAGGAAGCTGGACATAAGTAGTTTGACAATGCCTTCTCTTATTAATTGGTCCATGTGTATCAGGTAGTGGCTCAATGATGATTTTCCATCTGCATAGTCCATACAGGCCATAGCATTATTTATCCTGTGCAAACATTAAAACAACACTCATGCTTTTCTCACTGAACAGTCTGGTTATTTTTTCATTGTCTTTTATCAGGATTTTCATCAATGTTTCCCCACAGCTTCCAGATTGTTCACAGTGCAGATGCAGCAGTTCTGTTCACTGGGCTGGGCAACAGCAAGCACATTACCCATGCCCTGCATTCTTTACATTAGTTACTCATAGGAAGATAAATTTAATAGCTAGTACTAACTGGGGATGGAAAGAGATTTGGTTGGTTGTTTTAAAATCTGACACAGTAAGAAGGCCTAAGCTCTGTTTGCTTTTTTCTGATACTTTTGCTAATGACTGTTTATATTATGATGCAGCCTATTGCCTACGAAGATCAGTTTGGTATAACAGTTTACACTGATATAGCTCTTGTGGGTGACACTTAAGACATGAAGCAGGTGGATTCGAGTGCACTTTGAACCTTAGAGTTTGTCAGTATTATTTTTAGGGTTGAATTTATCTTTTCCATGATTATTTAAATTTTTTAGAAGCCCTGTGATGCTTCTGGCTATAATGTCTTAAGTATGAAGTTAATTTCACTGGTTAACTTTAACATTTTTCAGCACTAAATCAAGGCTACAGAGCTTTCTCATTCTGTATTCCCCAGTGTCTTCCGGAAATTTTTAGTGTTTCAGGAAAAGTTTAAGGCATATTTTTTTGTTATTAAAGGGATCCCACATATTCTTCTAATAACCGTTATCAAGGAAAAATTCTGAATATTTTAGGTCCCATAGGGGTGACTGCTGTGAAGTTTCTGGGTTTTATTCCTGTATTCTGTATTAGAAAAGGAATTTTTATGCCAGTAGAAATTCTCAGCCAGTATTTTTCTTCTAAATGTTTTTTAAAGCTTTTTTAAAAAGCAATAATACAGAATTATTTGTGGCATGATTCTTGCTGGGGAAAAAAAAAGACAAAAAAGAAGACTACAAACATCCCACTTTATACATAAGTTGAAATTTGTTTTATTTAAAGGTATAATGGGTATAATGGTCCAGCTGAGAGACCATTTAGCTTGTAGTTATTAAGCACTTAACATCGATAAAGGTTATGTTCGAGAAGCCCATTTAGATAAAGCACAGAATCATTTGTGTCAATATGTGTTGAGGAAATGTGTTTCCTTGAGAAAAAGGTACAGCAAAGAGTAAACCCCTTTTATGTAGCCAGTAACAATTACTAATAGCATAGTACAAAATGCTTTAGTTCCATTGTCTTCTTCATTCCTGGCACATTTAATGTCTATAGCTTCACTTAAAATAATGTGTTTCTTCTTTCTAGCAGCTTAGGTATATGTAGAGCCACTGGTACTCTTCAAATATTATATGGAAACTTGTAATGACACCCTTTTATGGTTACTTGTACTAGAGATGACAGAGTTTTGTTCTGAAGTAATAGAAATTAAGGGAAAAGCACTGCCATTTTCCTAATAATTACTATTTATATACTGTTTTTCTGTTTTGTATTGCTTCTTAACTGTAATTGGAGAGTTAAGACAGATCAAAGCTATGCATTGGTCCAGATGAGAAGTGAAAGAAGAGCAAAAGAGCAGGAAATGAGGCAGCAGCTGGAGTAGCACTTTGGGACATCTGTGATAGATGAAAGGATTGAGACATGTCAGATAATCAGGAAGAGGGCTTTTATGCACTGCAGAGTCATGCCGGAGAATGTGGCCATTAAACTATGAAGATGATAAACAGAGATGGACAGGACCATAAACAATATATTGAAGTAGAGGTCTTCCAGTTTTTAATCTGGCTTTTTATGAGCTGCTTGTATTAAACAACTCTGATAGGGAAATCTCAATAATTCTTGTTTTGTAATTGCTCATCACATCCTTCAAAAACCTGTGCCCAAGTGTATCTTCACCGATAATCGTGGCTGGTACAAAGAGAGTTTTAGTGCCTGTTGCAGCGTATGGGGGAGCGAGCTGTGGAATTCCCCTTACTTCAATATGATGTCTGTGACATTGAAACCTGACCCTGGACAATACAGCAGGACATAAGAAACAGAAATCACAGGCAGAGGTCTTTGCTAGATCAGCTGATTTAGTAGAAGAAAGTAGACAAGCTTTTGGACACGAGACATTCTTTAGTCTCAAATAAAACCATGGACTCAGTAGTAGCATTACTTGTTTTATGGCATATCACAATAAACCTTCTCCTTAACTTCTCTGTTAATGAGGCAAACTACCTGTTTCTCTTCCCTAACACTGTCCCCAGTGTCCTCCCCTTACTGACTTCTCTTTTACTTCAAAGTTGTTTGCTTTCTTTTCTTTCAGAGATGATCTAGCTGATACATACCTACCTAAACTCTGAGCAATTGCCTTCAAGTTGTATATAGCTCAGCTAATTTTATTTAGGTCTGCCACAACATTATTTGATCTGATGAAGACCTTTGAATGTTTTTAAAAGCTTGTTCCCCTTGCCTTGCCTTGCCTTGCCTTGCCTTGCCTTGCCTTGCCTTGCCTTGCCTTGCCTTGCCTTGCCTTGCCTTCCCTTCCCTTCCCTTCCCTTCCCTTCCCTTCCCTTCCCTTCCCTTCCNTTTCTCTTTTTCTTTTCTTCTTGCAACTACTGGTTGGATGAAGCATAATATCTCTTGACCCAGCTCTGTAAGTGTTACAGGCCAGGTTGGATGGGGCCCTAAGCAACCTGTTCTAATGGTAGACACCCCTGCCTGTGTGGAAGCGAGGTAGGGGTTGGAACCAGATGATCTTTTAGATCCCTTCTACCCAAGCCGTTCTATGATTATCTGCAAATCTAATGATTAGTTTTTGAGGGATGAGAACATGAATGAAGAAAAACTTGAATGCATACTGTATACACCATACTGAAAAGAGCAATGACATGAGTTTTATGAATTTACGAGCTATTAAATTTTACATTTGCCTTCAAAGCCTTACAGTTCCTTACCATATAAGGAAGCAGGCCAGAAATGCTGATCTTCATAACCCCTAATAAAGGAATGTCTTACTCTGCACATTGTGAAGGCAGAAACATTTCCAGGGCCATGTAGCTTTTGTGACAGATCTTGATATCACTTTCTGGTGTAACTGCATTTCTCACCCTTTTTTTGTCTCCTTACACATATTCATTGATACTTTGACTGATTGTATGTTGGTGAGCTCAGTGGGACAAAAACTTGTATTTTTGGCTTTCCATCATGCAGTCTTCTGAACTGCTCTGGATATAAGAGATGTAATTAATGCAATTTCTACAGCTTTGTTTCTCTCCTTTGCAGCAACAAGGTTATTGACCATCTCAGGTTTTTTAAAGTTAAGTACTGTTTATTCAGTCACACTATTTATAGGAGTAAACCTCTGGTAGAACAACAACCCTTTATCCCATTTGACCAGGCAGGCTCTCAGTATTTGTACAGATCATTTGGCAGCAGCAAGGTGACCCTAGTTCAGTTCTCAAGTACATTATGAACAAACCTGGACAAATAAATACACACACTCATGTGAGGGCCCCCGCTGAGGTTGTTCCCAGCCCTTCTTTGTTGCCAGACCTTTGTATCAGATTGAACCAGTAAAGTGGGTATAAGGCATAAGTCATATAGATTTCCAGTGTTGTTTTTTTTCTATCTGCTTTTCTCAACTTTCTGTTGGGACTCCACAGCAGGACTTGTAGTTCTTTGAATTTCACTCAGCTGAATCTGCTAAGAATACATTCAGTGGCAAACACGTAATGATAGATGTGTCCTTTATATTATCAAATCAGAAGTGTTTCATTATTTTGAAGCCTCTCAGAATCTGTTATATTGCTGTGTTGCAGTCCTTGAATGACTCAGGATGTTAGGACATTGCACCAGGAAAATTTGTATTGTTGGTTTAAAGGCGGCCCTAGTTTTAATCACAGAGAGACATATATCTTGTTTTACCTTTTGCCCTTACAGTTCCAGCTGAAACTCTGTATTTAGATTTCTCAGTGTTCCTTTTCAGAAAAGACAGAGAACAAACCCAGCAGATAAGAGTTGCTGTTGGCTGTGACGTAGCTCCCTGACTTCTTTTATTATGGAATGGAAGAAAGTAACCAGACCAAATAATGATGGAGCTCAGCTGAATTACATGAGCCAAGACTCGGTTGCTGGGCTTGCGGTGGAGTAAAAACCATTCTCTCTGCATCTATATAGTGAGGGGGAATGCAGGAAAAGCCATAAAGGAAAGCGTTGTAAAGGAAAGGAAAGCTTGAAAGAAAAAAGGAAGAGGGCATAGCATAAATAAGTGAAATTGAAAGGCTGAAAAGAATTTCAGCTCTGAGGAGTTTTTAGAATTGGAAGAAACCTTCAAAAATAAAAATCTTGTTTCTTCTGGGTTCTTGGCAAGGAGATGACAATGATGTAGTGAAGCAGGGAGAGAAAATCAAGGACTTTGAAAATCAGGAACAGTAAGTGAGATGAATTTTTAAAAGCCTTTAAAAGGCTTCAGTGCTGAGACTAAGAAGATAAGAGAACTACAGGATTATATGGGAGGGAAGTCTGAAGACATGTTAGAGTGCTTTCTTAGGTATGGATATTTGGCAGTATTTCTTGAAACCTGCCCTGAAAGACTTGTGGAAAATAAGAAGGGCATTAGCCAAGCCTCTTCATAGCAAGACCTCGCTAGGGACCCGTTGGACTGCGATATGTAAGAGGGAGTTTCAGTCAGCAGTTTCACTTGGACTGGGATACAGCTACTATGCTGCACAATACTTTACATCCCACTTTGCTTCAATTAGATTTTTCTGTTCCATCTTTCCTTAACAGAGCTACTTCTCTTCTCATTTTCCAATAAAGGAATGGAATTAGCTGAAACAATTCTTGATGGGTCTATATGCAGCATGTCTTACATTGCATTTGCTTTTAGGATTATGCTAAAAACCCTCGATACTTAGATAACATTACCCTTCTTGTGCTAATGGCTGAAATAATGAGAAACAAGTATGCCTCTTATGTGTCTCTAAATAAATTTTTAAACACCTGAAAATTCTTCTTAGAGTTTCCTAAGTGTTCATTGGCTCAGCCAAGCTATGGGTCTGAAAACTGACATGCACAGACATAGTCACTTTTTAAATTGTACTTTTACTGAGGACTGAATCTTTCCTTT
Source organism: Toxostoma redivivum (assembly GCA_013397375.1). NCBI lineage: Eukaryota > Metazoa > Chordata > Aves > Passeriformes > Mimidae > Toxostoma > Toxostoma redivivum. The sequence continues at coordinate 251,222 of VXBI01000895.1, forward strand.
TTCATATTGGTAAAGAGGCCATCCTGTATCAATAACAGTGCTGCCTGCAGAACTAAACGAATTTCTGTGTGTAAGTAAACCCCTACGATGGGTTGTGACAGTGCCCAGCGCACGTGCAGTGCCTGAGAGCGGCATGGCAGAGCACAGGGCCCCTTTCCCTGTGAAGGGACGGGTAAGATGTTGGGTGTAGAACGCGTGGAAAATAGAAAGATAAAAAAATGTAGTTTAAAATGAATGTTTT
>VXBI01000898.1:8420-29898 GCA_013397375.1 Toxostoma redivivum
TTATTCTTATTCTTATTCTTATTCTTATTCTTATTCATATTCCTACTCTTATTCATATTCCTACTCTTATTTATATTCCTACTCTTATTCTTATTTATTCTTATTTATTCTTATTTATTCTTATTTATTCTTATTCTTGAAGAGGAAGGAGGATGATGATGATGGGAGCTCAGGGTTCCTGAGCAGGTTTTCCCCAGGATCCTTTGGGATTTCTGGTTCTGTGCTGTGTCTCCAGCTGCCTGAGCTCTCCACAGCATTTTTCCATGAAAATAACGGGATTTTTTCTGCCATCTGTGCACAGTTCCTCCGTGGAGTGAGACCTCTCAAGCCATGAACCATCACATCCCAGCAAAGCAGCTCCATGGCATGGAAAAAAAAACAAACATTTTGTACTTTTGTAAATGGAGTTTTTACAAAATCTCTGTGCGGCAAAAATGGGAAATTTGCTGTGAGGGGATGGAGAATGGAGCAATGTTTAATTAAAGACTTGTGAGCACATTTCATTATTGTGGAGGAAAATTCCATGAAGGAATTCCATGAATTCCATCCCTTCCTGTTTCATTGTGGAGCCAGCACCTGCCATTAATTGGTTTTCCCACTTTTCCCTCCTTTGCTTCCCGAACATTTTGGTTCCGGTAACTTTTAATTCCTCATAGCAAACATTGATCAGCACAAGAATGGATTGGAAGATTCCAGAAGAGGAGTTTTACACGGGAAGGACGACTTGGATGATCTCAGGGAAGTTATGAAAATCCTGCTTGGACAGTTGGGATTCCCAGGAATATCCCACAGGGATAAAGGGCTGATCCTAAATGAGAGGAGAGCATTGGGATTCCCAGGAATATCCCACAGGGATAAAGGGCTGATCCTGACAGGGAGAGCATTGGGATTCCCAGGAATATCCTACAAGGGTAAAGGGCTGATCCTGAATGAGAGGAGAGGATTGGCATTCCCAGGAATATCCCACAAGGATAAAGGGCTGATCCTGACCCAGGGAACAGCTCTGGCATTCTCAGGAATATCCCACAGGGATAAAGGGCTGATCCTGACAGGGAGAGAATTGGGATTCCCAGGAATATCCCACAGGGATAAAGGGCTGATCCTGACCCAGGGAACAGCTCTGGAATATCCCACAGGGATAAAGGGCTGATCCTGACAGGGAGAGAATTGGGATTCCCGGGAATATCCCAAAAGGATAAAGGGCTGATCCTGACACAGAGAACACTGGGATTCCCAGGAATATCCCACAGGATTAAAGGTCCGGTCCTGAAGAAGGGCTTGCTTTGAAAAGCAGGGATAGGGAGGGTCCCAAGGCAGCAGCGACCCCTGCTCCAGGCCCTGGACACCACGGGGGTTTCTCCTGCCAGAGCAGTTTCTTTTGGAGAATTGTTTTCCCCATTCCCATGCTGTGAAGAAGCAGCAGGAGTCCCTGCTCCTCCCAACCCAGCCCCGATTCCCAGGAATATCCCTGGAGTCCCCAGAGCCGGGCACACATCCCAGCAGGACACGGATGGTTACCTTGGGAAGCTCCTCAATCTGGTTGGCATCGAGGTAAAGCTCCTCCAGGGTCCTCTCGAAGTTGAAAACCTCCTTTGGCACCTGCTGCAGGCCACAGTGGGAATAATCCAGCACGGAGACGATCTCCTCCTCCCCACGGAAGCACCGGCACGGCACCAGGCGCCCGATGATCTTCCTTTTGCTTGTCATCTCCAAGCAGCATACTGAGGGGAAAGGCAGGGAAAAGGGGATTGCCGCAGCTTTTCCAGGGAATGTTCTTGGGAATGATTCTCTGGATTGCAGTTGGTTAAAAGTTTTCCCCAGGGATATCTGGAATCTGCCTTGTGAGGTTTTTGGGGCGCCTCTCTGGGATGAGAAGGGTTTGGAGTGGGATGGGAAAACCTGGATGCTGCTGATGCTCCAGCCAGGGGGAGGAGCCGACATTTCCTACCCGGATCAAAGCTGGGATTGGGAACACCAGAGCAGCCTTTTCCCACTGGATCCCAGAGGAGAAACCAGACCTTTCCATGTCTTAGTTTGCAATACAGGATGTGACCAAAAGTCTGGATTCTGTCCCCAGCTGTTCCCCAGCTGTGGCAGTGACGCTGATCCCTGTGCAGATCTCTGCTGTCCATGGCCGGTGTTACCCCAGCTGTTGCAGTGTTCTTTATCTGCCCACAGCCCATCCTCCCTGCAGGAGATCTCTCCTGGCCATGGCCATGCAGTCCCAGGCCATGGCTGATCCAATTCCATCATCCCATGGGGAGATGCTCCAGCCAGGGGGAGGAGGCTGATCCAATTCCATCATCCCATGGCTAGAATTGGGAACACCAGAGCAGCCTTTTCCCACTGGATCCCAGAGGAAATCCAGACCTGGGAACACCAGAGCAGCCTTTTCCCACTGGATCCCAGAGGAAATCCAGACCTGGGAACACCAGAGCAGCCTTTTCCCACTGGATCCCAGAGGGAAACCAGACCTGGGAACACCAGAGCAGCTTTTTCACTCTGGGATGGAAGGGAACACACCAAGCCCAGCTTTAACGGGAAAAGGAGCCATGGGAAGGCACAGAACCCAAACACATCCATGGGAACACAGAGCCCAGCCCTCAGGTGGAGACACCTGGCTCTGGTTCCTGTGGGAAATGGGAATTATCCCTGGATTCCCCACGGGCTCCTGCAGCAGCTGAGGGAGGCAGGAATGGAATCCTTGGCTACAGAGCAATCCCGAACCGTTCCTGCTCCTGCCGTGCTGCCACACTGCTGGAAACTCCAAGAGGGGATCCAGCAAAATCCTTTTCCTGCACTAAAATCCGCACCCAGGAAGTTTTCCCAAACTTCTCCCAGCCCCAATCCCAGCCGTGCAGAGCCTCCCTCACCCCCAGCGAGTGCGAGCACCCCTAACTCAGTGAGTAACTTTACACAGTGCCCTACTCCTTGTCACAGGGATTAAACCACTGCAGGATGGAGGGAACACTCCAAAAGCAGATTTGGAACAGGTCCAGCAGTCCCTAAATCCATCCTGGACACATCCAGGAGTTACTTAAACATTCTGGGTAAACCACGCTGTCCTGAAATGTATTTACCACAAATAGGGCTCAACCTCCAACTCCCATTTTCCAAACCACTTCCAAGGTTTTCAGTTGTATTTAGGAAAGAAATGCACTCAATTAGTCCAAATAAAGCAAAATAAGGTTTTTGTAGGAAGCACCAGGACCTGGGCTACGATTGAAAGGAGTGGAATTTCACACCCTGTGGGCTCGTGGTAATTAAAGCTTTTATTAATTTCAGCATTATTAATTCCTACCCTGGACTAATTCCAGCTTTGGTAATTACACTTTTCTTCGCTACATTTTGCTCTCTCCTGATGTTCAGAGATCCTTTCCTTGGTGCTGGCTGCTCGTGGAAAAGGATCAGTCCAGGAGCCTGAGCTGAGTCAGGGACAGAGCAGCTCCATCCATTCCTAAATCCCTGCAAGGAATTCCTCATCCCCCTACCACTCCCCCTGCAAACTCCAGAGCTTGGTGCTTTTCCCCATTTAAAAACCAGAATTCCCCACAGCTGAGTCCTGGGTCATTGCCCCACATCACACATTCCATAGGGAGATCAGACCCCCCAAAAGAGCTCAAAAATCAGATTATTTCTTGAATAAAAGACAGAGAAATGAGGTAAGCAGCATAAAATAACCTGCTCCTTTTCAGCTCCAGCAAGCAGCTCATTATCAGTTCCTGCAGTTTATTGTCTTGTAAAGAAACTCCTTCATCTGAGGAAAACAGGAGCTTTATGGAAATCAATTACAATAAAATCCAATCCCTTCTCAATTCATGGATCTTTTGTGCAGGAAAACACTAATCCCTGTTTATCAGGAGCCACAGGAGAAGACATTTCCCTCACCTGCTGCAAAGACAGAGAAAACTGCTGCAGGTCCACCCAGCTGATTTAAAGGTGGGGTGAAACAACTCAACAAATTCCAGCATCCCAAATATCTTGGAACAACGGGACAAAAGACACAATAATTTCTTTTTCTGTCTGAAAAGCTTCATCCAGTGAATAACCAAAATTCAACCAGGCCAAAGCCAGCAGGTTCTGGGCTCTCAGGACCAACCTGAGCAGGCAGCAAACACCAAACCCCTCCTGCTCCTCCAATTTCATTCAGAAAACGCCAAGGAATCCCAGTTGAGGGATCTGGCAGAGCTAGAAAGAGAAACGCTGAAAATCAAGAATTTGGAAGTGTGGATGGGAGCCTGGCAGGGCTGGAATGAGCAGTAAAACATTTCCTGAGGGTTCAGAAAAGAATAAAGATTATTTCCAGAGCAGAAGAGAATTCTCTTCAGTGCCTCCTTTGCCACTCATCTCACACCAGGGATGGTTTTTATTTCTCTTATTAGCAGCACAATCAGCATCATTATTATGGAATTCCTTCCCAGTGTCCCATCTCAATATCCAATAAAGAATCCAGTCTAAACCTCCCCTTCTTTAAAGCACATCCCTCTTTTTTTCCAAATCCCATAAAAGTCTCGTTTGGAAAGCAGGAGCCCTGACCAGGATTCCTGCCAGCTGTTCCAGGGTAGCTGCTCTGACTTCAGGAATTTCAAACTGGGGATTTCCCAGTTTGTTCCACTACCCCAGAATTCCCATTTTTTCTGCCAAAAGAGATTTGATCACAGAGACTCACTACACATAAGAAATGGAACAAAGCTGAGCTTAAGGTTGGAGTTAAAAAAGAAAACAAGCCTCAAATTCCCTTCAGCCCAAAGCTTTTTCCCCGTGGATATTCTCCTGGCACTGGCCACACATCCACTTTTATTTCCTTTCTTCCCTTTAATTAATTCTGTGGGCTGCCTGGCTGATTTCCACAGTGTCCAGTTGCAGTCTGGGTCACTGCAATAATTAGGGAACTTCAAAGCTCTGGAATCATCTTCATTTCCAGCACCACATTTCAATTAGAAACACAACCCTGTTAATAATTCAGAGCTTTGAAGGAATGGAGGAAGGTTCTCTCTGCATTTACAGCCACGTGGAACCTTTCCACAGCTTTGCCACCTCCTCATCCACGTTTTGGTTCTCAGATTTGCTGCTCACCTCTCTGCAAGCTGCAGCTCTGCACAAAAACTGGGAGGTTTTTAGCACTTTGTTTCCTTGCTCTGTGGGTTGTGTAACTCTCACTACCTTGCATTCTTTATCCCAAACTTTTGTCTCCAGCTGTAATCCCGTGCTTGTGACATGGGAATTGTGCTTATGTAAGCTCTGACATCAATCCTTGCTGCTGCTTTGCATTTCCTCCCCGCTTTCCCGTTCAGAAAAGGCCTCTGATGAGGTGGAATCTGCTCATCCTCGGCCTGAAAAATCTGTTTGATTTCCCCAGGGGATACCTGGGTAGGAAGGAGCGTTCCCAGCCTGGATCCTGCCCCTGTGCCCAGGTGAGACCTCACCTGGAGGAGCTGGAGCTGCAGGAGAGAGCCCAGAGGAGGCTCCAGGGATGGAGAAAAGGGGCCAGGACACAGGGAAAGGCTGTCCATTGACAGAGGGCAGGGATGGATGGGATTTTGGGAAGGAATTCCTGGCTGGGAGGGTGGCACAGGCTGCCCCTGGATCCCTGACAGGCTGGAAATTTGGGCTTGGAACACCCTGGGACAGTGGAAGATTTCCCTGCCCATGGAAATCTTTTATGTCCTAAAAAAACCATCAAAAAGGATTGGGCACAGGTTGGACTCAATGACCTTGGAAAGCTTTTCCAGCCCCAGAAATCCTGGGATTCTCCACTGGAAGTTGCTCCATTTTCCCCCATTTACACTTCTCCACACCCTGTTTAGAAGCAAGAAGCATTTTCTCCCAAACTTGGCCCCTGAGCCAGGTGAGGGAGGCGGGAATGTCACTGCTCCTAACTGGAAATGCAAAATTAGAGATTTATTTGGGTTGTGTAAGCCATTTGTAATAGCCTTCATTAACTTCTTGAAAGATTAAGGAACTCTGGCTCTGAAGTCACAATAACAGAATTTATTAGGGAGTTTCCAAAGGGGAATTGGCCTTATCAAAGAGAGGGGTGTGCAGTATTATCTGAATTGTTTTCCTGCACAGAAATTCCCAGATAAGCAGCATATCTCCCCCAGAAATGCCATTTAACGCTGGTAATTGAATCCTCTTCATTGTGTCCCCGTTACAATGGTCTGCATTCAGGTTCACATCCCGATTTGGCTAATCCTAAAATAAAATAACCAAGCATGAAAAATCAGATTTCAGCTTTTGTCTCCCGGGAATGTTAATGAGGGGAAGTTTTCCCTGGCTCTGCTGCAAGTCCTGGGAGGTCCCTGGAGACCTGAACACCTGATCTGGGAAAGGTGCAGAAAAAGGGGAAAGTGCAATTGAAGATTTATTTCTACCAAGTATCACTTTTGAATGCCCAGACCTTACCCCTTTGAGATATAAAGGCAAATCTTTATCTTTTCTGATAAGGTATTAATTAATTCCAAAGGTTTCTGTTGGCCTTGCCTTGAAATTCCCAATTTCCTGCCTGGAAATTCCTTCCTAAAGGAGCTTTTCTGAGTAAATATTTTTGGGTAATCCTAGATGATGATGATGATTCCGATTGCAAAGACATTTTAGTGACAGCAAAAGCAGCTGTTGGGGTTGGTTTGGTTATCAAAAAATCCGTGTCCTGCTCCCCCCACAGACAATTCCTGCACAGCCTCAAGGAAAACCCCGGATTCTTTTTATAGAAGTGACAGAATTCCAGTAATTTGTTGCACATTAGTGGCACATGTTGAAAATTAATCATTATGCTGTTAATTGCTGGGAATTCCAATCACTCTGACAGCTCACCCTGCAGACATTTCAGCAGGAGAGAATCCCAACAAACAAGAGAGATTTCTTTGGGAGGGAGCGTGCTGTCTGGAAATCAGGGAATTTACATTTCTGCTCTGATCTTTGATGTGTCTCAGCTTTTATGTGGAGTAATCCCTTCGTTTAAGAGATGATGTGCTGTGAAATTTGGGATGAAATGGGCTTTATTTGGTGCTTTATGGAGCAATGGCTGGAAGTGCTCTCCCAAGGAACAGCGGAGAAAACATCATTTACCTGCCAAAGGCACCAGGGGAACAAATTGGGATTAAAGCAGGAACAAGGAAAATTCTGGGTTTCTTCCTCACACAATCCCCAATTCCTTGCCAGTGGTTTCCATCCCAGCCCACTGCATTATTCCTGACACATTGAGGGGTGCAGCAGGAAAAGGGGGGGCATGGGAATGGGGGAATGGGAGGCACCAGCTGAGCCAGGACAGCTCCAGTTAAAAGTGAGAGCTGATCCTCTGGCTCAGATATGGAATCACAGAACCCTGGAATTGTTGGAAAAGGTCTTTGAAAGGTCTGTGAGTCCTGTTCCAGCAGCCCTGGCGGTCCCCAAGTGCCACATCCACACATTCCCTGAGCACTCCCAGGGATGGGCACTCCAAACCTCCCTGGGCAGTGCCAATCCCAGGGCCAATCCCCTCTCCATGGGGAAATTCCTGCTGGTGTCACCCTGAGCCTCCTCCTGTCCCTGTTCCCAGATCCCAAACCCCCCCGGCTGTCCCCTCCTGGCAGGGAGTTGTGCAGAGCCAGAAATTCCCCCTGAGCCTCCTTTTCTCCAGGCTGAGCCCCTTCCCATCTCCCTCAGGGATCCTCCAGCCCCTTCCCAGCTCCATTCCCTGCCCTGGCCACGCTCCAGCCCCTCAAGGTCTCTCCTGAGGGATGAGGGACTTTTCCCTCCTCCCTGTCCCTGCTGCCTCTCTGCCATGGGATGGGACATTCCCACTGGAATGGAGCTCCAAACAGGAGTTTCAGTTCATTTCTGTATTTCCCAAAGCTCTGGAATGCACACAGGAAAACCTGTGGCTCCCTCAGTGTGGGAAACGCTCCCATGCAGCCACAGAACCTTTTTCTCTCTGAACAAAACCAGAAATTTTTGATCCATTCAGAATTCCAGCTCTGATCCCATGCTCGGTTTGCTGCCACCACTCCAACAACACCTTGAGAGCTTTTATCCCACAAAGTCCCCATTCTTATGGCTATTCCCAGGATTTCCCAGCTTTCATTTCCCTAATTTAACCTTCTCTGCTCTTTGTTATTCCCCACAACAACTTCCCACCCGGGCCATCCCCTCCTCCCTCCTCCCGTCCCATTCCCATTCCCACCTCCAGACCCCTCCCCGGGCTCACTCCCTCCTCCCTGTCCTCCCCAAACTCTGCATTTCAAGTTTCTGCACCTCCACGATTCTCTCCTGCCCTTCTCTCCCATGGAATTATCCTTTCCTCACCATGGAATTACCCTCTCTTCCAGGAATTCCAGCAGGAACATTCCACTGACTGCACAAACACCGATTTAATTCTTCCCCTCGCTCATTCCCAACTAAAAACTTTTCCCTGCTCACCCCACTCTTTATATTTTAACAAAAAGCACAAAATCTTTTTCCTGTCCACCACCTGCCCTTTGTCCTTTTCCATCCCTTTCCTGGCTCTGGATGCTGGGAGATGCTTCCATGGGATTCTGGGAATGCCAGAGCCCGTGGTGCTCAGGGAATGTCAGCAGCCGGCAAATCTCAAAGGCACAATTCCCACAAGCAGTCATGAAAATCGCTTGCTCAAATAGGAGAAAATGATTTTACATTAAACCTGGCATTTATCTCCTAAAACACCTCAATTTTCCAGGAATTCCTGAGCCTGTCTCCTCGGTTTTTCAGTGGATAGCATGGAATCCTGGGATGGGAGGGACCCGATGCCTCCTGCTCTTCTGTGTTTAAACAACACAGGGTCAGATCCTCATCAAAAGGAGCTGAATTCAGAATTCAGAACTTGGAATTCAGAATAATTCAGAATTCAGAATATTTCAGAATAATTCAGAATTCAGCACAGCCTCTCTGGCTGAAGTTAACCCCTCTCCTCTCCTGGCTCTGGAATTGGGAGGATCCCAACCCATCCCTCAGTGCTGTCAGGGTCAGGTCCCCATCAAAGGGAGGTGAATTCAGAATAATTCCGATTTTAAAATAATTCAGAATTCAGCACAACTTCTCTGGCTGAAATTAAATCCTCTCCTCACTCTGGAATTTGGAGGATCCCAACCCTTCCCACGGTGCTGTCAGGGTCAGGTCCCCATCAAAGGGAAGTGAATTCAGAATAATTCAGAATAATTCAGAATTCAGAATATTTCAGAATAATTCAGAATTCAGCACAGCCTCTCTGGCTGAAGTTAAACCCTCTCCTCTCCTGGCTCTGGAACTGGGAGGATCCCAACCCTTCCCACGGTGCTGTCAGGGTGAGATCCCCATTAAAGGGAAGTGAATTCAGAAAAATTCAGAATTCAGAATATTTCAGATTTCAAAATAATTCAGAATAATTCAGAATTCAGAGTAATTCAGAATAATTCAGAATTCAGAATATTTCAAATTTCAGAATATTTCAGAATAATTCAGAATTCACACAGCCTCTCTGGCTGAAGTTAAACCCTCTCCTCTCCTGGCTCTGGAATTTGGAGGCTCCCATCCCATCCCACGGTGCTGTCAGGGTCACCCCCAGAGCAGCTGCCCTTGCACAGGAAAATGGGAAATTCCAGGACAGCTCCTCCTTTTTCCAAGGAAATGATTGTGCCAGAAGGCCTTGGCTTCCTAAATCTGAGCAAACAAAGCCCTGGCAGAGTCCCTGCTTCAAATTCCTCAGGAACAATAAACCTGTGCAGGACCAGGAGCTGGACTTGGATGATCCTTCTGGGATCAACATGAGGTTGATTCCATGATTTTATTTCATGGCACAAACCCAGCTCCAAATTCTAACAACAAAGCAAAACCCAAGAATTCATTTTGAGCAGTTTGTGGCTGTAAACTCCTCCTCCAAATCCAGTTTTCAGCTGGGGCAGGTCGCTCTCCAAATGCTGCAATTGCAGCTCGCTCCAAAATTTCAGCTGGAGCACCTCCAGGGATTTAAGGAATGATGGCAAAGATGTCCAGGGACATCATGGAAAAGGAGGAAATCTGCTTGGATAATCCCAGGAGAACCTCAGTGAGGCTGGAAAAGCCCTCCAGGGCCACCGAGTCCAAGCTGTGCCCGATCCCCACCTTGTCACCAAGTGCCACCTCCAGGGATGGCCACTCCAAAAATCCAGGCCACCCTTCCCACGAGGAAATCCATCAGCAGAGGGCTCTAGAGCTGCATCCTCCCAACTATCCTGCTCCATGATTAATCTGTCCCAGTTTTTTTTTTTTTTTAGGCAATTAACATGCTGTTCTTCTGGTACAAATGTTCTGTAAAAAAAAAAACCCCTCACAGCTGAGCTGTCAAACACTGAAATTCAGTGCTTTGGAATGTCAGGTTTTTAACAAAGTCCCGCAGTTTGGAAAGTATAATCAGAACTTTAATGCCCAATTATGCAATCTTTGCAATGACTTTCTCGAGAGAATTTTGTCACTCGTGCTGTAAACTGGGATCAGCCAGAACTGCACCAAATTGTTCCACTCTGGGAATAAAAGGGTTGGGCTCCTGAGGGAAGGGAGCTGGGAATTGCAGGTGTGGACAGAACAGCTCTGGCACATCCTTTCCATTCAATGATTTCCATCTCCATTCAATGATTTACTCTGTGATTTTTGTTTTTTTTTTTTCCTATTTCCCTTGTTTGTCCTAAGCATTCCAACAAAGCAGAAGGATTTTCCTTGTCTCAGCTCAGGCTGAGACTCCTCCTCAGAGCAACCCCAACAAGTGCTGGATGTCCAGAGCCACAGCCTGGAGCCAGATTTAAAAAAAAAAACCACGGACAAAACCCCTGGATAAATTTACCATCCACCCACCTGCTGGATTCAGCCTTAGCTGCATCAGGCACTGAGAGCCTCTGGGCTTTTGCTTTTTTGGCAGCAACTTATAAATAACCAGCGAATTTCCATTTCCAGCCTGCTCTGGTGACTCCAGAAAAGGAGTTCAAGCCTGGCCCAAAGGCATGGAGCTGCAATCCAGAGGGACGGGAAACAGGGAATTTCCCACCCTGGAGTGAGTGAGGATTTTATGGACATTTGCAGGTATCAAATATTGAATTGTCTGGACAGCTACAAAGCAGAGCCACCAACCATCCCAAAAAAAATCTGGAGGGTTCTGCCCAGATCTGCTGGAATCACAGCCCTGACATTCCCAGAAACATTTGGAATGTTGCTACAACAAAATCCCAAATCCCAGTTTGGATTTCAAGCTAATTCTGCCAGCAATTGCCAATATTATAATTTCACCTGCTCCAGAGCAAAACCCTCAAGCAGGTGCATTTTATAAAGATTTAACTTTTTTTTAACTGCACCAATGGAATATTTCCCAGATCTTCTCCCAGAACTGAGCCATCCCTGTTTGTCATTCCCACAGTGCAAGCAGAGGAACTGAGGCTTTTCCTGGAGCTTTTCTAAATTCATTGGACAGCTGACGATTCCATCACTTTATTTCCATTTAAATCATCCCAGCCACCTTTCTACTGATAATGATGAAAAATAAAAATGTGCACAAGGTCCCCAATTCCTCCTCCAGCGCTCCTTGGCACTTGACAATTTTCTCTGGCTATTGCCAAAACACTTTATTTGTGGTTAGATTGCATTGTGCATGTTTTTAGTCTGTTTTATGCTGGTTTCTGTTGAAATCTTTTTTATCAGATTGGTAATTCAGCAGTTTTGAGACACTTTGCCACTTTTCAGTCCAAGTGGATTCGCTTTGGGAGACCTGGAGGAGGCATCCCCATGTGGGGAAAAACCAAAAAAAACCCCAAAATACACTGAATTATGTCCATTAAATCCCTCAGAGCTGGGTGACCCCAAGACAACCCTGAATGCACTGATTTACTACACGTAGTGAGCTCCTACAACTCGGAGATGATTCTGTTAATATTTAATAAACACATCCCTTCTCTCCGTTCTCCAGTGGCAAAATAAAAATTCAATCCCTCCACGGCCTTAAAAAGACAAATTCATCCTATCAAGACTTAATTTAGGAAGGGAAAAAAAAAAAGGATTTTCCTAAAAGCAGAATTATTTTACAGGATCCATGAGAGGAATGTGGCTGCTCCATCCCTGGGAGTGTCCAAGGCCAGGACAGGGGAAGGTGTCCCTGGACGTGGAATGGGATTTAAGGTCCCTCCAACCCCAAATATTCCAGGATTTTGGGATTGAGCTGGAAGTGCTGCAGGGATTTCAATCCCCACCTCCCAGGCTTTGACAGTTTCCCAGTGTTGTCATTCCTAATTCTCCTGCAGGAGCAAAAACCAGGGAAAAGTAACCAGAAGCTCCTCTCAGCTTTGTGGTGAGATTCACTGATTTAAAAGCAGAAAAATGCAAACTGGGAAGGAAAATAAAATAAAATAAAATCTCACTGTGCTCAGTATCAGCTGCCTATAGAAAAAAAAATTACAGGGATCAGAAAATGAGGACAGGGATCAGAAAAAGAGGGAGAAAGAGATCAGGGCTCTGGGCACTCTTTGAGAGGAGGGAAAATAAAGAGAATTTGGGATGGGACATCCGGAAAAGAATGAAAAATCAGCAGCAGTGAGGTGGGAACAGAGAGAGGTGGGACAGGGCTGGGAAAAAAGCTGGAAAAAAGCTGAGGAGGGAGAATTCAGACAGAAGACAATGGGAATGCAGCACAGCAATTCAGGGATAGGGAATTTAGGGAATTTAGGGAATTTAGGGAATTTGGGGAATTTAGGGGATGCCTCTGGATGCAGCAGTGACCCCCAGCCCCTCCCATCCCCACCAGGGGTGGTCCCAGCTCCCTCGGGTCCATCTGGACCAGGGGCTGCCCATGAACATCTGAACCTCAGCCTCAACCAGGGAAAAACATTTGGAGCAGCTTGGAGTGGATCCCATTCCTCCCTCCCAGCCGGGAGAGCAGATGGCATCGGGAAGATGAGCAACATCCCAAAACTCGGGGTGGCTGCTCCCAGGGAATAAAGGGAGAGAGGGAGGGGCTGGGAACTTCTGGGAATGCCATTCCCACCCCATTCCCACCCCATTCCCACCCCATTCCCAGCCCCAGCTCCANAGCTCGGGCACACCAACTGCCAGACAAGAACTTTTACACAGCTCAAAGGAAAAAACCAAAAAGGATTCCCAGACTGCTCCTGGAATGTTCCTGGAGGTCTCCACTTCTCTGGAGCCCCAGGCTGTTCATTCATGGCCTGGATTCATGCAGGGGATATTTATTAATTAATTGATTAATTTATTCATTCCTCCTCTTCCTCTGCCAGCAGGATCATTTGTAGGGATGGGCTGCAGGGAATGGAGACAAGTCCAGAAAAATGTGGGAATTCAGGGGGAGCACAAAAACTGTCACAAAGTCACCAAAACCAGAACCTTGTAGGATCCATCCTCAACCTTGTAGGACCTTTCCTCTTGGGCTGTGTAAGGTATGAGCAAAGCAAATGTTCTAAAATCCTGTTATTTCAACCTTGTAGAAGCTTTCCTCAACCTTGTAGGATCTGTCCTCAACCTTTCAGGATCTTTTCTCAACCTTGCAGGATTTTTTCTTAACCTTGTCGGACCTTTCCTCTTGGGTTGTGTAAGATATGAGCAAAGCAAATGTTCTAAAATCCTGTTATTTCAACCTTGTACCACCTTTCCTCAACCTTGTAGGATTTTTCCTCAACCTTGTAGGATCCATCCCCGACCTTGTAGGACCTTTCCTCTCAGGCTGTGTAAGGTATGAGGAAAGCAAATGTTCTAAAATCCTGTTATTTCAACCTTGTAGAAGCCTTCCTCAACCTTGTAGGATCTTTCCTCAACCTTTCAGGATCTTTTCTCAACCTTGTAGGATTTTTTCTTAACCTTGTAGGACCTTTCCTCTTGGGTTGTGTAAGATATGAGCAAAGCAAATGTTCTAAAATCCCATTATTTCAACCTTGTAGGATCTTTCCTCAACCTTGTAGGATCCTTCGTCTTGGGCTGTGTAAGGTGGAAGCAAAGCAAATATTCTAAAATCCTGTTATTTCAACCTTGTACGATCTTTCCTCAATTTTGTAGGATCTGTCCTCAACCTTTCAGGATCTTTCCTCAACTTTTTGGGACCTTTCTTCTTGGGCTGTGTAAGGTATGAGCAAAGCAAATGTTCTAAAATCCTGTTATTTCAACCTTGTGAGATCCTTCCTCAACCTTTCAGGATCTTTCCTCAACTTTTTAGGACATTTCCTAAAATGTGTAAGGCATGAGCAAAGCAAATGTTCTAAATTATTTCAGTGATAATTCAGGGGGTTTAACCCTAAGGAAAAGGGGAAATCAGCAATAAAGTGAGGCAGGAAAGGGATTTTCTGTCAGCCAAGTGTTGTCACCCTGTTTGAGAGGGTGACAAGGAGCAGCACGGGCAATTCTGGCTAAATATCAAGGAAATAAATCTAATTTTTAGTGGCTGATTGCAGAGTCCGTGGAGGCTGAGACCCTCTGCAGGGTGAGCACCAAAAGCTGGTTTTAAAAATGGAGCTCAGCCTTGCTCATCCCCACCTTCCCCACGATCTGGGTTATTCCACAGCTTCCCTGCCCCGAGTTCATCCCACTGGAAATGGATTTAAAGGCAGGGCAGAGCTCACACTGAGCTCTCCTTCCCCTCCTTTCATCACAGCCAGATTCCTTGGAGTAAAAAACATTCCCCTTCTCCCCAAAAGTGCAAAAAATATCCCCATTCTTCTGCTCGGCACAAATGGAACAGAAAGACAGCAGCAACCATAGTGACAGAGGCTTTTGGAATATTGAATCTATAAAAAGAGATAAAACTGTATTTTAACCAGCTTGTTCCCTGCTCACAAACCTGACAGCTCCCAGCCCTGAACGTTTGCTTGGTTCAAACCCCATTTTTCGTGTTTGTTTGCAGCACATTCTGGAGTTCTCACCCTCCAAATTCAAGTTTGAAACAAAGAGAGGAACAAAATGAATTACAGCGCTGCATATTTTACATTTGCTGCCTTCCTGGCTGTGAAATTCATTGCTGTTGTCATGAAATTGAATCCCATTAGTCAGGAAATTGGGGCTCACAGGTTTCATCCTGCTCAAGCAGCAGGTGAATTATTTTAAGGAGCTACTTTGGGATTCCAGCTGTTGGTTATTGACAGCTGCCAAAAACCAGGCTGGAAGTGCTTTTGCTTGGAAACTTTTTAATCTTCTGGAAAGGGGGAATGTGTTTGGTGGAATGCTGATCTCACACAGAAAAAAAAATTAATTCAGTGGAATTCAAATAAAGTTCAAAATAAGAATGTTTCACTTAAATTATTTTTGATCCAAGTCCTTTCCAGCACATTTCCCCTGGTTTAATCCTCTCCAGTCATGGGTCAGTCCCATAATCAGGAGGAGATGAACAATAAAATCCCACAGGTCCTTTCCCTTGATCATCTCCCAGCTTTGCTGACCCTATAAATGTTCTGTGCATCCCAGGAATGATCCCAAGGGAGCTCCTCAGAGCTGGCACTGGCATTAAGAGCAAGTCTAAGAATGTTAATTCATGAATTTCTAAATATTTGGTGTTTTTCGTTTCTGCTCACCCACTTGGCCTTAATCCTTAATTTATCCCACAATGGGAATGTTTGCAGCTGTGCCAGCAGACAAATTCCAGAGAGGTTCCTTGTTTCCCTGATGTTCAAAATCCCAGGAGCCGGGCAGGTGATCCCTGCTGGGACTGATCTGTGCTTTCCCTCAAATCCTGCAATTCCCATCCCAAAACTTCCCTGACCCCACTGCACAGCACAGCCCCAGGGACAAGATATCCCAGGAACACCCTGCTGGGTTTATTCCCAGTGGGAAAAACGTGGAGCAGCTCCCTCCTGACCCCTGGGCTCTTTGGAAGGTGTGGACAGAATTATTCCTGAATTATTCCTGAATTATTCCTGAATTATTCCTGGATTATTCCTGGATTATTCCTGGATTATTCCTGGATTCTTCACTCGGGACAAGCCAGCAGAGTGCTGGGGATACAGAGGAGTGGAAAGGATTTGGGAAAACAAAGTGACAGGAATTACTCAGGGTCAGTGAGGATGGAGGGAAATGTTCCAGTGGGGAACAGAGAATGGGAAATGGAATAAAGGAATAATGGAATAAGGGAATAATGGAATAAAGGAATAAAGGAATAATGGAATAAAGGAATAATGGAATAATGGAATAAAGGAATAAAGGAATAATGGAATAATGGAATAATGGAATAAAGAAATAATGGAATAAAGAAATAATGGAATAATGGAATAATGGAATAAAGGAATCATGGAATCATGGAATAATGGAATAAAAAATGATGGAATAAAGGAATAATGGAATAATGGAATAATGGAATAATGGAATAATGGAATAATGGAATAATGGAATAATGGAATAATGGAATAATGGAATAATGGAATAATGGAATAATGGAATAATGGAATAATGGAATAATGGAATAATGGAATAATGGAATAATGGAATAATGGAATAATGGAATAATGGAATAATGGAATAATGGAATAATGGAATAATGGAATAATGGAATAATGGAATAATGGAATAATGGAATAATGGAATAATGGAATAATGGAATAATGGAATAATGGAATAATGGAATAATGGAATAATGGAATAATGGAATAATGGAATAATGGAATAATGGAATAATGGAATAATGGAATAATGGAATAATGGAATAATGGAATAATGGAATAAAGGAATAAAGGAATAATGGAATAATGGAATAATGGAATAAAGAAATAATGGAATAAAGAAATAATGGAATAATGGAATAATGGAATAAAGGAATCATGGAATCATGGAATAATGGAATAAAAAATGATGGAATAAAGGAATAATGGAATAATGGAATAATGGAATAATGGAATAATGGAATAAAGGAATAATGGAATAATGGAATAATGGAATAAAGGAATAATGGAATCATGGAATCATGGAATCATGGAATCATGGAATCATGGAATAAAGGAATCCCACCCCAGCTCTTCACCCACAGCATTTTGAGCTGGGTTTATCCCCAGGGAAGGAAACCTCGTGCCTGGGAATCAAAGGAACCTGAGAGCTCTCCTGGAATCATGGAATGGTTTGGGATGGAGGGATCCCAAACTCACCCAGTGCCAAGGACAGGGACAGGGACACTTCCCACTATCCCAGGCTGCTCCAAGCTCGGTCCAGCCCGGCCTTGGGCACCCCCTCAGCTCCACAGAGCAGAGCAGCGATGGAATTCAATCCACGGAAACTCTCCCTGCTGGAATTAGATCTGCCAGCGCTGACCCNCTTCACTCGGGACAAGCCAGCAGAGTGCTGGGGATACAGAGGAGTGGAAAGGATTTGGGAAAACAAAGTGACAGGAATTACTCAGGGTCAGTGAGGATGGAGGGAAATGTTCCAGTGGGGAACAGAGAATGGGAAATGGAATAAAGGAATAATGGAATAAGGGAATAATGGAATAAAGGAATAAAGGAATAATGGAATAAAGGAATAATGGAATAATGGAATAAAGGAATAAAGGAATAATGGAATAATGGAATAATGGAATAAAGGAATAATGGAATAATGGAATAATGGAATAATGGAATAATGGAATAATGGAATAAAGGAATAATGGAATAATGGAATAATGGAATAAAGGAATAATGGAATCATGGAATCATGGAATCATGGAATCATGGAATCATGGAATAAAGGAATCCCACCCCAGCTCTTCACCCACAGCATTTTGAGCTGGGTTTATCCCCAGGGAAGGAAACCTCGTGCCTGGGAATCAAAGGAACCTGAGAGCTCTCCTGGAATCATGGAATGGTTTGGGATGGAGGGATCCCAAACTCACCCAGTGCCAAGGACAGGGACAGGGACACTTCCCACTATCCCAGGCTGCTCCAAGCTCGGTCCAGCCCGGCCTTGGGCACCCCCTCAGCTCCACAGAGCAGAGCAGCGATGGAATTCAATCCACGGAAACTCTCCCTGCTGGAATTAGATCTGCCAGCGCTGACCCGGGAATATTAAACTTTAATTTCTGGTGAGTTGCACTGAGTCAAAAACACAAATAAACCCTGAGAGAGGCTGAAGTGTGGGAGCTGCTGAGCCAGGGCTGCCAGGGCTGCGAGCATCCCCTCGGAGCAGACGGAATTCTGAGGGAAGCATTTCACTTTGTCACTTCCCATGAGAGCGAAAAAGCGATTATTTGGATGACAAAGAACCTGTCTTCTGGATTTAGGAGATGATTACAGGAGATGTCAGTCTGCCAGAGAAAGAAGTTCCTCCTGGTTTAGAACAAGTTGTTTTTTTTTTTTTTTTTTTTTTTTTTTTTTCCCGTGACACTTTCCTGAGTTAATTTGCTTTTAGGGAATTTTTCTCAAGAGGAGCCGTCATTCTGCAGACAAAAAGGCAAAACCTGGGAGCTCTGCAAGGGCTGCAGAGGCACAAAAATGTTCTTGAAACCAGCTTGGACAGCTTGGGAGTGGAAGGTGTCGCTGCCCACAGCAGGGGGGAGCTGGGTGGGCTCTGAGGTCCCTTCCATCCCAATTCCTCAATTCCACAATTCCACGATTCCACAATTCCTCAATTCCACAATTCCTCAATTCCACAATTCCACGATTCCACAATTCCACAATTCCACAATTCCTTAATTCCACAATTCCTCAATTCTTCAATTCCACGATTCCACAATTCCACGATTCCACAATTCCACAATTCCACAATTCCACAATTCCACAATTCCTCAATTCCACAATTCCTCATTCCACAATTCCACAATTCCTCAATTCCTCAATCCCACAATCCCACAATTCCTCAATCCCACAATTCCTCAATCCCTCAATCCCTCATTTCCTCAATTCCTCAATTCCACAATTCCTTTTTTTTTTTTTTCCCCCACAAAGGACACCAAATATTTCTCCTGCTTTATGCCCATGGCTGCATCCCACAGATTTCCTGTGGAGTTGCTCCAACTCTTTCCAACTTTTTCCAAGGGGTGTTGATGCACCTATAAAATAATTCCAGCCTGGTTTTTAATCCTGGAAAAAACCTGGCACAATCCAGGCTGGGATTCCATCAGGGATTGTGGGGAGGCAAACAGAACATTCCCTCCTTCTCCTCCAGCCCTGAAATATCCCAACACAAATCCCAAACCAACCCAGCTCCCCCTTGCCCTTTCCAAACGGGAATGCCAGGCTGTGACTAAAGGTGAGTCACACATCCCAAAAAAAAAACCAAAATCTCAGCGGGATCAGGGCTGGAGTTTGGGCATGGAAATGTTTCCTTGCAGGAATGCACAAACACATCCTCGGAAAAATCCACCCCAAATTCACCCATCCCAAATCATCCCCTCCCCCCTCGTATTCAGCCGGGTTTAATTGGTTTGATCTCGTTATTTGTGTAATTGGGAACTCCCAGCTGTTCCATGGCAATAATTTCCTAAATGTTCCATGTGGATTTCCCTAAAATTCCATGTGAATAATTTCCTACATGTTCCATGTGAATAATTTCCCCACATGTTCCATGTGAATTTCCAGTGTTTTATGTGAATAATTTCCTAAATGTTCCACGTGGATTTCCAGTGTTTTATGTGAATTTCCAATGGTTTAAGTGAATTTTCCACATGTTCCAAGTGAATAATTTCCCACGTCACATGTGAGTAATTTTGTAAATATTCCATGTGAATTTCCAATATTTTATGGGAATTTTCCACATGTTCCATGTCAATAATTTCATACATATTCCATGTGAATTTCCAATATTTGATGTGAATTCCCCACACATTCCATGTGGATTTCCCACATGTTCCACGTGAATTTCCAATGTTTTATGTGGATAATTTCCCCACATGTTCCATGTGAATTTCCAATGTTTTATGTGGATAATTTCCCCACATGTTCCATGTGAATTTCCAGTGTTTTATGTGAATTTCTCATATGCTGTGAGAATTATTTCCCTACATGTTTTATGTGAATTTCCAATATTTTATATGAATTTTCCACATGTTCCATGTGAATAATTTCCTACGTCACATGTGAGTAATTTTGTAAATATTCCATGTGAATTTCCAATATTTTATGGGAATTTCCCCACACATTCCATGTGGATTTCCACGTGAATTTCCAATATTTTATATGAATTTTCCACATGTTCCATGTGAATAATTTCCTACGTCACATGTGAGTAATTTTGTAAATATTCCATGTGAATTTCCAATATTTTATATGAATTTCCCACGTGTTCCATGTGAATATTTTCCCACATATTCCATGTGAATTCCCAATGTTTTATTTGAATTTCTCACATCTTCCATGTGAATAATTCCCCACATGTTCCATGTGGATTTCTCATATTTTCCATGTGAATAATTTCCCATATTTTATGTGGATTTCCCACATGTTCCACGTGGAATTCCAATGTTTTATGTGAATGATTTCCCACACATTCCATGTGGATTTCCCCACGTGTTCCCTGTGAATTTCCAGTGTTTTATGTGAATATTTCCCCACGTGCAGACTCGGTGCCATCCTCAGAGGCAAAGAAGTGAGAAGTCACAAAAAGCCAGAGTCTCTCCCAAGGAAAATAAAAGGAAAAAAAGGGAAAAAAAATAAAGGAAAGGGAAAAGGGGAAAGGGAAAAGGGAAAGGGGAAAAGAGAAAAGGAAAAAGGGAAAAGGAAAAAGGAAAAGGGGAAAGGAAAAAGGAAAAGAAAAAGGAAAAGAAAAAGGAAAAAGGAAAAGGGAAAAGGAAAATAGAAAAGAGAAAAGGAAAAGGGAAAAGGAAAAAAGAAAAGGAAAAAGGAAAGAAAAAGGAAAAGAAAAAGGAAAAAGGAAAAAGGAAAAAGGAAAAGGAAAAAGGAAAATAGAAAAGGGAAAAGGAAAAAGGAAAAGGAAAAAGAAAAAGAAAAAGGAAAAAGGAAAAGGAAAAAGAAAAAGAAAAAGGAAAAAGGAAAAGGAAAAAGAAAAAGAAAAAGGAAAAAGGAAAAGGAAAAAGAAAAAGAAAAAGGAAAAAGGAAAAGGAAAAAGAAAAAGAAAAAGGAAAAAGGAAAAGGAAAAAGAAAAAGAAAAAGGAAAAAGGAAAAGGAAAAAGGAAAGAAAAAAGAAAAGAAAAAAGAAAAAAGAAAAAGGAGATCAACCCAAAGCCCCCCATCCCGGGCTCCATTTGGCTCACAGGCAATCGGGCGTTGCCTCGGAGGGAAAAAGGGAAATAAACCTTCCCACAACCCGCTCTGAACCCCCATCCCACCAAAGATCCTGCAGCTCTTCCATCCAACAGCCACGGGGCTGCTCCCCAGCACACCAAAATCACCCCAATTAGCACTAATTAGTGCCTGGGATGCCATGAGCGTCACCCCACAGCACACCAGAATAATTTTTATTTTTTTATTTTTTTTTTGCTGTAACGCTCCCAAGGCTTTGTGTGAGCCCCAGAGCTGCCGAGTTTTGGGAGCAGATCCTTTGTCCAGGCTGAGCCGAGCTGATTTTTGTGTTGTTTCAGTTGTAAGGGAGCCCAGCACGATGTGCCTGAGCCTTCCAAAAAAAAAAAAAAAAAAAA
>VXBI01000916.1:642-33977 GCA_013397375.1 Toxostoma redivivum
ATGATTTTTTTTTTTTTGGTAGGTAAACATAATTTAGTATTTTAGGTATAGTGATACTGGCTTTTCTCTGTGTGTGTGTGTGTGTGTATGCCCACGCTTGTATGGCGACCGAGGTTTGATCTTTCTGTGTTTTTAATCATAAGTTTCTGGTACTGAATCAAGGCTAGTTGTAAACCACCAGCTGCTGCTCGTGTTCCTGCTTGGAAACGAATAGGGTGCTCCCCCTCTCCGAGGAGAAGGGAGTGTTTTTCAAGGGATGTGGGGAAACAGAAATGGTCCAGTCCCTCCTGAGCCATCACTGCAGTTCTGTGTAGTTTGCACCAATTCTTCTAGGTTTAGTAGTTGTTTTCAAAATGCCTCTTGGGTTATCTGTATTTTAATGTATGTGGGGATCCTGGTTGTCTCAAATCCTTGGTGTGTTTTCTGTCTGTGCTGCTTGATTGTTTATAAATACTGTTGTAAAATTTTGTGGTAAATAATGTAGTGTTTGAAAACCAAGTGTTGTTGTTGGTGGGGTTTTTTTGTAGTGTTTTTTGCAGTCTGCTAAACTGTGCTTAAAACTTAAGATTTATTGTTTCTATATCATGCATATACTGAAAGGAAAGAAAATCATCAATATGAAGAAACCTCCAAATACACAGGCATTTCCATTTACAAGTAGATTTGGGAAATCAATGAACCATAGGCTTTCATGTTTTATTGTGAGATAAGCCTCCATCCCTGCTTTCTTCTGCTGCCTATGTTTATACCTGTTCTTTTAGTGGATTTTAAAGAAATAAGTTCTGGGTTTCTTTGTTTTTAAGGCAAAAGTATCTTAATTGTTTGTGGGGTAGGGCCACACTAAAGTAACCTCCTTAATAGATTTTAGTTGTTTTTTTTTTTTTTAACTTGTTGTACATTTGCACATTATGAAAAACAAACTCTAAACTGGATGGTTCACATCCAAGAATCAAATTCATTGTAAGAAGAAATAATTTGATGGGTGATTTTGGAAGTGAATCATTGTGAACTTTTCAAGATTCCCTGTCTGGACTGCAGGGCCAGCTAAAACCATGGAAATTCTGCAGCTGACTTGCTAGGACTCAGCATTCTGCAATCATATTATTCCAAAACTTAATAGAAAAAAAACTATCCACCATTCCTCTAGGAGTATGTAATTGGAGAGGATTTGTGGTTTGTTTTTTGCTTGGTATTTTGTTGGGTTTTTTTTCAGAAATGAACTATGATATATGAGACTCTTGATTCCTATCAGTGTTTTCTACCTGGTGTGAGCATGAAAGTGCCTGGGAAAGCAGGGTCCCCTTTCCAGGCCTTGGGGAGGATCTTTTCATTAGCTGGTTCCTGCCTTATTTTAATTTTTAATACACTAATAGCTGCTGCCAAATATTTCGTGTTTGAAATCTATTAAGTAAACGTGTCATTCAAGTGGTAAGTTGTGGTTCTTGACTGCTTCTCTTTCAGGTGATGAAAACAAGTAAAAATAGAAGCAGAGAGTAATCAGTTGCCTGTGGTATTATTTGATTTAAATGTTTATAATTCAGAGTGTTTGAATTTTTCCTTTTTTCATTTTGTGAGATTAAAACCAAATCCAAAGTTCTTAACATAGAAGAGTTTATACTCTGGATAGTGTTGTTCATAAGATGCTTTCATTACTGAATTCTCTCTGTCTTGCTCCTGCATTACACATGCTTATAAAATTTGGGGAAGGAATAAGCTGCTTTAGTCCATACATTTCTACTATTTTCAGAACTTCTTTCCAAAGACTGTTGTCCCATCTTCCAATATGAGGTTCTGTAGGCAATGATCTTGATGCCAGACTTGCTGTAAGTAGTTTGAAGATGCTTTTCATGGCCTATTTTAAAGGTCTAAAATAAGTAAATTCAAAGAAATATTTAGTACAACTCTCAGCTACGTATAGAAAATATGGTTCTTTGTTTTATAGGTGTTCAGATGTGCAGGACCTCCAACTGATATTACAGCACCTGTAACTTTCTTTCTCATGCACTGCTGTTTGTGTGTAGGCTGTGTGTGTCATTTTCACACTCTCTAATGAATATCTGCAGCAAGAATTCATTAAAATAAACTGAAATTTTAGAAAAGTAACTCTATGGAAAAATAAAACCATTTGCATGGCATGGAGTTGTTTGCCTCTGTCAGTGTGAAGCCATTCATTCCCCCTTGTCCTGTCCCTCCAGGCCCTTGTCAAAAGTCTCTCTCCATCTTTCCTGTGGGATCCCTCCAGGCACTGGAAGGCCACAATGAGCTCGCCCCAAAGCCTTCTCCTCTCCAGGCTGAACAATCCCAATTCCCTGAGCCTTTCCCCCCAGCAGAGCTGCTCCATCTCACATCTTAAAAAAAAAAAAGCAAAAACAAACAACAAAAAAACCAAACAAAAAAACCAACAACAAAACAAAAACACACACACACACCAAAAAAAACCCCCAAAAAACCAAAACCTAAGGAATCCCAAAACCAAACAAGCAAAAAAATCAAACCCAAAGAACCAGCTAATTGTGACAGAACTTTATAGTCTAAAAGGAACTGCTCTGGCTGGGCTGCACTACCCTCAGGTGCCACTTCACAGTCACTTCTACCAGAATCTGGAGTTCTTTAAACTTGGCAAAGCTCAGATTCCTAGCTGGAGGGTTTTGTGCATACCAGGTACATACCTTTGGAAAATACACATTTTAGTGATGTGTTGTCCATGATCTTAGAAATCTGAATTCAAAGCAGCCTCTTTCTTCTCCTTTTCTTTTAAAGTATTTCAAATTAGGAGGCTGGATTAAAAGTTCCTTATTTTTGGAAAGGTTGGGCCAGTGCTAACACATTATTGATTTAAGCAGCTGCAGAGCTGCCACATTTCTCCAAGTCTCACTTATTCCCAGACTATGCAAAGTGTCACCATAAGCTTTATAAATGTACTTCTTCAATGATACTTTATTTCAAGCCCATTTTACTGTAATATCTTGGTAGCTGAATTTGGATGTTCTTTTTTAAACTGGCTAAATGAGGGCTGACTGTCAGCCCTTCTAATTAATTAATTAATTAATTAATACTACATGACTGTATCTTCCTGCTGATTTTTGGATAGCTAATATGTATCCTGCANATTAATTAATTAATTAATACTACATGACTGTATCTTCCTGCTGATTTTTGGATAGCTAATATGTATCCTGCAAACCCAGACAGAAAAGCTAACCTTGCTAGGAGTGAGTGGTCTTGAGGGAGTGTCTAATTAGGCCAGTAATTTGGAAAACCTGTCTTGGGCTTGAATTTGTTGCATGTGATGCAAACAGATGCTGGCTGTGGCTGATATGTTTTAAGAATTGTGTGCTATTTCTGTACTTGGGGTGGGTTTCATCTCGCTTATCTTCAGATGTCCAAGTCTGAGGCAGTTCCTTTGGTCCCTGTGTAATTACTGACTAGAGATAGGCACTCTTGGGCTGTATCTCATCTAACCAACTGTAGGAATCTATTTTAGATTGAGATGAATCACCCTAGAACTGTTTTATTTCTTCTAGCCAAATGTAGGAATCTATTCTGGGGAGAGATGAATCACCCTAGAAATGTCTTCCTCCCTCCAAGAGGGACCAGAATGGACATCATTATTGGTTCAGATGAATCTCCCTTTTTATGGCTAGTGGAGTTTGGCCATAAACCTTTCCTAAAAGCTTGTGTGTGCTTAGGAATTGAAAACCTTAAAACTGTTGGTAGAGCAAACAGCTCAGGAATGTGGCATGGGCTTAGAAAATATTATTGTAATTAATTGGAAAAATGCAGAGTCTCCCAAGCCTTGTTTCTCAATGCATTGCATGGGATTGACACAGGAACTTTGCTGACACAGGAATAAGGCTGATTTTGTTTGTCTTTATATCTCTCCCCCAAACAGCAGTTTCATGCAGCTCCTTTGCAGTTGTTCCCTTCCTTGCCAACCCCTTGGGGATTCTAATTCTTATTTCTTTTCCATGTAGAAAAACAGAGGAATAGGGGATGCTCTTTTTATGAGAAATATATATTGATAACCATCCCTTAAATATCTTGTTTGCCCAGTTATGAAATACTAATAAAATTAGTGTTGAACTAACAGGTTTATTTTCCATTTCTGATGCACTTACTGGGAAGGAACTATTTTCTGTATGTATTTATACTGTTTAGATGGTCTTTGCTTTTTCACAGAGGGAATTATTCCAGTGGGGATTTCCTGTATTATTCTCATTATTTTCATCTGTCCCAATGGGCATAATATGCTTTAAAAATGTTTTTTAATATAGATAAGGATATAGGCTTGATGCTGAGAGACATAGATTCTAATATACATTATAATAGACATAGATTATAATAGACATGTATTTGAGGAACTGTTCACTTGCCATTAAAATCTGGTTATCAGTATTCCAGGGCATTAGCAATGGAATGAGCAGTAGTAAAAATGTAATTTCTCAGCTGGAATTTTATTTGCCTTGTACACCATACTAGAGTAAGTAACAACCTTTAGGGTGGTAAAACAAAACATCTCTAGTTGACTTAAACTTTCTAATAGTTTTAGCGTTTTCTAGAAATATCAACTTGTAATAGAGATTGGTCTTTCTGGATATTATTTCTCATGAAGCAAGTGTGCTATGAAATTTGGATTGATTTCATTTTGCTTCATGTTCAAAGCTGTGTAAATCAGGCAGAAGGTGTTTAGAGGTGGTTTTTGATGTCAGTGGTATGAAAATATTCACAGAAAATGTAAATATAAGAAATTCAGCCAGGTGCTCAAATGACAGGTAAAAATCCAACTTTTTCTGATCATAGAAGCCTATCCTGGTTGTTGGGGTACATTCCAGACTGTTCTCTTTGTGAACCCAAAGATTATGAAATCCTTCATCCAGCTCTCCCAAAGTGCTGTAGCCAGAGAGGGAAAGAAATCTTTCATCACAGCCTACACAAGGCTGGGACACTCTCCAGGGAGAGAGTGAGTCCCTGGAATCATCCAGTGTCATAATGATGGCTGTTATGGACCCCTCAGAAATTATTTTCCATCACCCTTCCTGACTTCTCAAAGCTGCCTTGGCTTTAGGAGCTGTTTCTGCCCACTTCTTGCCCAGTGAGTGGTAGGTATTAAAAAGATTTGCTCTCTTCTGTTAACCTTCACATAATCACTGCTCTGCTATGCTTGGTTGTTCGGAAGCTTTAAATTTATTTCTCTATTTGTTTTCTTTTGCATTGTTGATGAAGGTTTGGGTTTGTTTCATGGATTTTAAAGAATATTTATATAAAAATGAATGTAATCTGCACGCTGAGCATGTCAGGGATCAGTACAGATTCTTAACCTTATATTTTTGTCCAAGATCAACCACCCATGGTACTGGCATTTATTTTGTCCCAGAGATAGTGTTAAAGATCCAGTTAATCACCTAATAATTATAGTGTAGAACTTCTTAATGGGTCACTGTTACTGGTAATCTGAACATATTTTATTTTCTCAGTTAAGAATAATGAAAATGAATATTATTAGTAAAGGCAGAAGAGATTAAGTGCAGCATTCAGAATTTGCTGCTTGGGTATGAGGGAAAAAACTAGTTGTTTAATAATATTGAAGATAAATTGGAAAATCTGTAAAAGAGGCCTTGGATTTTGTTCTTTAAAGTGAAGTGTTTGGAAAGCAGGCTGGCCATCTGTGTGCAGAGCAGTATTTAGGTCAGTGGGTCTGTGCTGTCCTGCTTTGTTCCAGGACGAAAGGATCTCTTGTGCTGAAGGCATTCTGGTCTTGTAACCATGTAGGTTGCAGTTTAGTGAGTACTCTTTTATGAATATTCATCAAGACTGATTATACTTCAATAACCCAATCAGGAATTACAGGATGCTGTGGCCTGGGTGAATTAAGACTGCTTCTGTAAAATAAACAGTTCTTTTGGATTTGTCGGCAATTTTTGTTTGTTTTGGAATTGTGTTAATAACAGAAATATAAAACTAGACTTTTAGGGAGACTCATCATAAAAATATTTCAGACATCTACCACTGTCTTATATAAATACTTACAGTATTTATCATGTAATTTCTTTTAAGATATTTTAACGTGCCTAATTTGAATGTGATGTGTATTTGAAATAACTCGATTTTCTTGCTGTCGCTGTTGTCCAAACATTGTCGCTTATTTGTCAAGTATTTGTTGATTCTTTGTTTCCACCTCTTTTTTTGAAACTTCCTGTGTGACTTAATGAGTTAAAGACCTTTCTAAAATAAAACAGGGGCTGACTTTGTGTTGTCTGATTGATAGAGAGAGGATTAGTGGAAGACCAGGCAAGCTGTTGTTGGAGTATTAGCCTATTTTCACTTAACTCTCCAGAGCTGTATTCCACCACAAAATAAAAACCTAGAAGGTCATTTTTATGCTGTGAGATATGTTTACATCTAAGAGGGGAAAAAATATCCTTTGTATCATTGTTTTTGCATATTTCTGCACTTTTGCAAACAGCACAAATGCTAAAAAAAGAGAGAAAGCTCACAAGAAAGCATCCAGTTTTTCTACTTTGGATTTTTAAAGTACTCCTCTTGGTTTTTGCTCTGTGCTAGAAGCAGGAGATGCTCACTTCCCTAAATGACGTCTCTTCATCTCTCATCTCTCCTCACTGGCACATGAAGCCTAAAGGAGTTCCTACATTTGCTGAAACAGAGTTAATTCTGGCTCTTTGCCTAAACATCAGCTGGGTGATTCTTTGTGATAGCTGTGTTGAGACAGACAAACAGTGTAATAGTGCTCATGTTCCTTGAGACTGTTCTCCTTTCCCAGTAGGGTGCTAGGATTCCTTTGGCTTGTGATTTCTCTTCTGTCCTTCCCAGAAACAACAGTTTTCCTTAAAAGAGGAGAATTGTGAAGGGAGCATGACAAGTTTTTGAGACTCTTCCAACTTCCATGGCAGATGTTCTGTATAATTGTGGATTTTATGTCAGGATTATGATTATAGCAAACTTCCATTTTTTGGATATCCCACCTGATGCAGAAACATAGTTCACAATATCTTTTTAATATTTGTTTAGTTTGAGGCACAGTATTTTGATCTGCTGACAAATGGCACAGCTGGTGATTTTGCAGAAGGATGTCTGAGGTGCTGGGACATTTAAGTGCAGAGGTTGTGTGAGGGGAGAGCTGTTTTATATTGCCTTGGTTGGATTGGGTTGGTGAGGTCATTGCAGCACTGTGGGAAGGTGGTGCACTCTTTGCTGGACTTGGCTTGCAGCAGTGCAACCTTGACTTTTTGTGTCAGAGACACAGAAGCCACTCACAGACAACTTTTTGTCACAATGAGGATGAGAATGATTGCAGAGTGCTGCAGCTCTTGCTGGACACTGAGCCTTTATTCTCACTGACAGAGAAGTTCTCCGTGGATGGGAGCCCGTGTGTTTCCTGTGGAGGGCCCAGCCTCATGAATCCGGTCACTAAACCTGCCACCACCACTTCTTTCAATGCTGCCATGCCTGACATTCCAAGGAAACGCAAGGGAAGTGATTCTGATAACCAGTAAGTGAATCCAATCTCTGTGTCTCAGCCTAAAGCTCAGACATTCGTCTGTTATTTATGCAACATGGTCACTGCCTTTCCTTTTCCTCTTCCTTCCTCCTTTCTAGTCCTTTGTTTATTACCATTAAATTTACAATACCTTCCAAATGTGTTCTGTGACAGTCCCCAGTTATTAAAAATAGAAAA
Organism: Toxostoma redivivum; assembly: GCA_013397375.1. NCBI lineage: Eukaryota > Metazoa > Chordata > Aves > Passeriformes > Mimidae > Toxostoma > Toxostoma redivivum. The sequence goes on from VXBI01000916.1 coordinate 8,336, forward strand.
AATAATCCTTAAATCCAAGGGATATATATGTAGGATTCTGTAATGCCATTTCCTGGCCTGAATTGTCTGGATAATGTCTCTGGTATTGAAATTTCAAGCCTAATTTTTTTAGGGTTTTTTTTTCTCCTTCTTTGCCTACAGGTTCTTAAGTTGCTTGAAGTCTCCCACGTACATACTAGAATTTTACCTTCAAGCATGAAACAAGATTACTGGTTAAGTTGTTTGATGTAGAACTGCTGCTTCAGTGACCAGAGCAGCCATTTCCTTAAATGTGGAGACAGACCCGTGACCTAAAAATGGGGACTGTCCTCTTGTAATGCTCAGTCTTTTTAAGTGGGTCAGACCTGACTGCTGAGGTGACACTGGCAACTGTTTTATCCTGTTCTGTAACTGCCAAACAGATGCCAGTTAACCAAAAAAGTGATCTGCTTAAAGCTGTGTAAATCAGGCAGAAGTAAGAGGCACAAGGGACTGCAAATATCTCCAAACTAATATGGAAAATCTGTATTTAAAAAGGTGGAGAATAGGAGATTTACATGTATTTGTGATTATTAAAGCAATTCTCTTTAATCACTGCTTCTTCCATATGTAGTCCACTGATCTACAGAGTGTAGCTGTACTGTGGGTGTTGATGTAATTGTCAGCTTGGAGATTCAAGTGTATCGTGTGCATAACTGAAAACTCCAGCAATATGTCAGTTTCTGGGGGAAAAAAAAGTGTCTCCATTCTTTTTCAGTAGCACTTGTTGATTTTTACCTGTTCAGTAAAAGTGTTGGTTGCTCAGTAATGTTTTCCTGAAGTTTGGCTCTCTCTGATAAAAAAAAAAAACTAATGTCCAAGTTGAAAAAATTAATTGAAAAAGTACTGGCTAATAAGAAGTAGTAATTAGGTTCTAGGACTAATGATATTGCTGAAAATAACCAATCAGGTGGAGTTACCATTAAAATTTTTCTGTGACTTTGGTTTTTTGGGTCTATCAAGTTATCTTGTGCTTCAAACTGCATTTTGCTTACTTTATGATCTGTTTCTGCAGGGATGCAGTTGAAGTTGATGGTGATCCTCAGAAAAGGTACTTTTTATGAATGAATCCATTTCTGTTTTGAGTTTTGTGAGCTCGTCACACTTTGCTGTTTGCCTAGATGAGCTGTGGGGTTCCTTGAGGAGTGCTTCATCCCAGGACAGGTCTGTGTACAGCACAAGGTGATAAACATCCAGCTAAGGAACAGGATGGACAGGTCCCTCCAGTGTTAAGGGTTTCTGATAGTTCTTTCTAAGATGATGCTCTGCTTCCAGCTCTACCAAACTTGTTAGTATTGATTGAAGTTTAGAATGGGAAGGAGTGAAAAGTACCAGTTCAATAAGAAGACTTAGGGAGGCAAAGGAAAGCTCTCATATTCTTCTAGGACTGGTGAATGTAAACATTTTTGTTTCAACCTTTCAAAGTGCTTTTTAAGTTAGAACTGTAATAACTGTGTTAAAATAATATTGTTACAAGGTGGCTATGCAGCATAAGCAAGCCCTTGGTGGATATATGTGCCCGGAGGGTTGTTAATTACATGGTTACTTTGTAGCATTTTCTTTTTCTGTGTCTGGATACCTTAGCTGGGTAATATTTGTTTGAAAGTAGCCATGCAGTGTTTTTATAAAATAGACTGTTTCACTTGGAAGGAGCCTACCTATGACCATCCAGTCCAACAGCCTGAGCACTTCAGGGCTGACCAAAGGTTAAGGCACATTGTAAAGGGCATTGTCCAAATGCCTCCTGGCCTGGGATGTCCCAGAGAGAGCAGGTTTCCTAGAGAGAGGCCACCTCTCTCTAGGAAGTCTGTTCCAGTGTTTCCCCACTTTCTTGGTACAGAAATGCTTCCTAATGTCCAGTCTAAGACCTCCCCTGCACAGCTTTAAACCATTCCCTTGTGTCCTATCATGGGAGAAGAGCTCAGCACCTCTCTGTGCACTTCCCTTCCTCAGGAATCTGCAGAGAGCAAGGAGGTGGCCTCAGCCTCCTTTTCTCCAAACTAGACAAACCAGGAGTCCTTGGCCACTCCCCACAGGACATTCCTTCTATCCCTTTCATCAGCTTTGTTTCCCTTCCTCTGAATTCATTCAGGGACCTTCCCATTTTCACCAAACAGCTTCTTACATTTTGGGGCCCAGAAGTGCACGCAATATTCAAGGTGAAGGCACACCAGCACTGAGGACAGCAGGATAATCACCTCTGTGTCCATCTGGTGTTTGATGAGCCCAGGATGTGGTTTGGCCTCTGACTGCCTTAAACTGGGCCTGCTGTCAGCCAGCACCTCCAGCTCCCTTTCTGCAGGGAAGTCACTCTGGTACATAGCTTAAAGGGTAGTGTAAAAATCTTTCTTTGGGGTTAAATTGGTTGTTCCTTCATGGATTTTTTCCATGGTGCTCATGATGGGAAGTGGGTCTAAAAAACCTCCTTTCTGCCTTTAAAACATTTGCTTCCATTTTAGAAGAAATGGGGAAGTATATTTAATAAATCAGTTGAGAAAGTTGAGAAAAGCTGCTATTTTTTTTCTGATTAATACCCATTCTGTCCTTTCTAGTACCAATTAAATATACCCACATTAGAGCCACAAAGTGGAATTTCACCCTCTGTTCATGTAGTCAAGGTAGTTTTAATTTAGCTATTCGTATCAGCAACACCACAGCTGTTAGGACAGAGGCTATAAAAATCCATTGAAAGCTGGGACTGATTGCTTGAGCAGCAAATTTGTGCCAGATTTATTCCCCAAGTGGAGCTCCTGAGGGAGAAGGAAAGTTAATTAATAGGGCACATGCTGCATTGTAGCTGGTCTGGCTCTTCCTTACCTCTTTTCTTATGGCCAGAGAATGTAAATTCAGTTGGAATTCACAGTATATGGATATTTCTCCTAAGTTTATTTTATAATGGAAGGAAAACATTAGTTATTGCTAATTCATCTAAATCTGAAACTATTTCAATGAATGAAAGTCTTGGGATGATGTGAGCCAAACTTCCTCCTGTGTTTGAGTTTATCAGACTGTCTAGAAGATTGCTGGATTCCAGTGAAATCCCAGATTCTGCACAGTTAATTTGGCTTCTGGATCCTCACTGGGGTCAGTGCTCAGTTACAGATGGCAGCAGCTTTTGGCACCTTTCCTCAGCTGCCATGTCCAAGGATCCTCCTGCTTCCTCATGGGGGACAGCTGCTGCCTGCTTGGCCTCTCCTCTTTATCCTCGTGGTACCAAGGCCATGAATTCTTCACAAAGAGTGGGGAACAGTGCAGTCAGTGGTCATAGGGAAAGAAAAGCTCATTGCCCTTGTTTGAATCATCCCTTTTAGTTTCCTGTTTCTACACACTGCAGAGTTTTTATTGTGCTGCAGACATTTATGACTGTGTTTCATTTACAATTTTATTACTTTATGACTTCCCAGTCATTGCTGTATGGGAAATAGCTTAGGTTTTTTTTGTTCTTTAAAAAAATATAATTTAAGATTGCTTGTTTTATAATTTGACAATCAGGTATTAGAAATAAACACCTAAATAGATAATATCTCCTTTAAAATTTTAAACACAAAAATAAAATCAAGTCTAGTCTTAAGTTATTTGAATGTTCCAATAATGTTGTTGTCTCCAGAACAAAAAAAGCCCCATAATTATGAACTGTCCCTTTAATATGTTCACACAACTGTGAATATTGCCAGCTGTGCTCTGGTCTCTTTCTGTTATGCATCACTTGCTGGGTCAGTTATGGTTTAGTGATTTTGTGGGTTTGCTTTTGCTGGAGCCACAGTAAAATTGTAGCATCTTCTATGTTCTAGAATTTGTGGGAGGAAAGAAGTGCCTAGTATTAAATATGTAACATAAAACTATCTTGTTTTTTCTAGGAGTGAAGATGAAGAGCATGTTAAAGTAAAAGATTTCAGGTACTAATTTTCAATAGAAATACATTTTGCTAGTGAATACTGAGATTCACAATAGTAAAATATGAGTTTGTGGGTAACATTCATTAAAACTATCCAATATTTAACAGTAAGCTTTTCCTTTTCTTTGCTAAATGTATAGTAATTTTTAAAGCCTCCTTGAGGATTTTATTTGCTAATAACTTTGATAAAAGCTGCTGCAGGATATCTCAGATGATTTAGCAAAAACATGAGGTTGAAGTTTTTAAGGTGAGAATTAAATGCACTACACCCAAGTCACGTATAGGGAGCTGATCCTTCATCTGTATGAATTTGAGAATTGTTTTTTCTAGATTTATGTAGAATCTTCTGGAGTATTTAGAATTTATTCCACATGGATTTGGCTAAAGCACAACAAAGTTTTTTTGTTCTAGAGCAAGCTTTTGTATACGAAATTATTCAAGTTTTGCCACTGAACTTTGAATTCACATAAACTGAAATTCACATAGAGCACTTGCAGGATTTGAAATGTTGTGTGACCGCAGTTCAGCCAAACAAATATTTTAAACTACAGACAAACCACGTAGTAAAACCAGAGCTGTGCTGTAAAGTCGATGTAAAAATAAGTCTCATTTTTCCTGTGAGAAAGATGTCAAACCAGAAATACATAATCCACTCAGCATGCTATCAGAAGTATTATTTATACAGTGTGCTAGCTAGTAATTATGAAGTGTTCCTGTAATTGCAACAAAATTAAAGAAACTAAAATGTTCCAAGATATATTTACAGTTTCACTTCAAAATTATTTTTTCTTCACAGAGCATCCCAGATTGCTCTATAAGATTGTTGTACATTGCTTTAATGGCTTTTATGTGGTATTGTTAACTTTTTTCCCTTACTTTTTTGGTGCATTAGGTGGAGGGGAAAGGAATCAATACAAAGATCTCTGGAGGTTTGCTTATCAGTTATCTCCTTCCAGTATTTCTTGTCTCAAGCTTAGCGTGGAAACTGCTTTTCTCCCTTTGCCTTTGTGGCTGGGGCAAGCAACAGAAGGCTTTTTCAATCATCTAGTCATTCCCTGAATTTCTGCACCTGCCTGTTTTTTATAACTCCTTATTGACCCTCAGAGATGTGGAAGGTTGTTCCCTTTCCTGGAATGCTTGTATCTGTCTTCCTGAGGTTCACAGTTCAAGGAGCAAACACAGGATATTACTTGATTGTTCCTACCTACCTAAAGGAAGAGTTGGATGAACCCAAAGATCTGAGCATAACTCAAAAAATTAAATCTAAAAAAAGGCTTTCGAGAGAGAAAAGCTGAATGCCTGGCAGAATGACTCAGGATTAGTTGTGTGGTGAAGGGATTCGTGGTTTTTTTTGAAAAAAATAATTAAAATAGTAGTCAGATCTTTAAAACTGTACTTTGTTCTTTCTCAACAGGCTGGATGTAGTTAACTTTATTACCTTTAATAGCTTCTGTTGCAGTATGCCAACGAGGAAAAGTTTTGGAGATCAATTAACCAAAACTTATTCCTTATTTTGCATAACTATACTACTATGTCTGGCTTCAATCAGGAAAAAAAAATCTGGGTTTTAATTGAGTGGCTGGCTTGTCTTCTGTAAGGAGGAAGAGAGTGAATGAAACTTTCCTTGATCTGCTGGAGGGTGTTAGAGGGGAGGAGATGGGCTGAAAGGCTGACATAATGCACTAGAAAGAAGGAAAGAAAAGGTGACCTGAGCTATAAATGCACTTGTGATGTGCAGTCATGTGGCCTAGAAGGAGTCTTCTGATGAAAACTGGCCAAGAAGAGAAGCTCTTTCTGTGGCTGAGTTCTTGACAGGCTTACCAAGAGATGAAACCTGAGACAGCCTTTGTTCCTTATCAGAGAAGGGAAAGCTTTCTGAGATACTTCTGGTAAATTGCAAGAGGCACAGCTTTTTCTTTCAGTTCCCACTCCATCTCTTAGAAGCATTGGAAAAGAACTGTTTTTACTGCTGGGGGGTTTTTTAAAAGGCAGCAGAATGAACACCCCCTCTTAGTTACACAAGCCAGGCAGAGGTGGGAGCAGGAATGACTTTCCTTGATTCCCAATGGCATCAAGAGTTCTCTGGGATACACTGAGGTGTCCAAGTCATCACTTGCATGGCAAGTGATCACAAGAAGGGTTTAACTTTTATAAGTCTTCATGACCTCTTGTTCCTGCCAAATATAATCAAATTGTTGCTTATCTCTTCTCCTCAGTATTTCACATCATTATTGGGACCATTTTGTCTTTGTTGAAGTGAACCCAATTTAATTGTCCAGTACAAGTAGCATATGAAAAACTGTTTCAGTGCAGTAGTGCTGGTGATAGTTCCATTCCCAAAATGGAACTGAATATTATGGGGAAAATCATGTATTCTACATCCCTCTTCAAAAATAATTTTTCTTCTTAGAGAGGCTCATAGTCAAACAGAGAAAAGAAGAAGAGACAAAATGAATAATTTGATAGAGGAATTGTCTGCCATGATACCACAGTGCAATCCCATGGCCCGAAAGCTGGACAAGCTCACAGTGCTGCGGATGGCTGTGCAGCACTTGAAATCTTTAAAAGGTGAGTTTAGGACACATCATCCTGTAAATCCTTGTTCTAGTTGGAGTTGTAGTGTGTATCTTCCTGGATTTTAAATAAATCAAGAGTATTTTATTTTACATTTCCTTACTGTATTTAGTTCTGACTCTGCACCTCATTTAAATGTATGCATCTGTAGCTGTCAGAACTTAATTAAATTTTTGCTTAGTATAGCAGAAAAAAAAAGCCACCCTTCAGTCCAATATTTTCTGTCTGCTCAGGGCATGCCTTGCTCTTGGGTCACTCCTTAATTCCTTTTAGCAAGTACAGGAGTCAAAAGGAAAGTTGCAAGACAGAATATATTTTAACAAAATGTCAATGAGCTTAGTTACATTAAAGTCTTAAAGGCCCTCACATGTTAGAGAGTAGCAAGAAACAGAAACTTCTGATAGCCTCAGTCAGTGAGCAGGGTTAGTCATGGATCTTAGGGAATGGTTTAGTGTGGGGATTAACCCAAGAAATAGTCTTTGCTCTCCTTTTGCTATTGCTAGATTTTGGGACTTTTTTTTTTCTTACTCCCTCCCCAAAAAATATATCCAAATACAAGTTGATATTGCAGAGTCTATCAGCTGCACACAATATTTGGGGATTTTGGCACCACTGTTTCAGAATAATAATTTGGTCAACTCTAAGCAAAGATCAAAGACCCCACTGCAAAACCCACTGATTATGGATAAACAGGTCTAATGAGAAGCCAATCAGTTTTGTGTCAAAGAAGTGTAGAAAATTAATTATATTGCTACCTTGACAGTAATAGAATCATAGAATGGCTCAGGTATAAAGAGTTTTGAGGTTTTTCTAAAGGCCCAAGCAGACTGAGAGTTTTGCATGAAGAAATAATGTGGCAAACCAGCAGGGCAGTAACTGCACTTGCAGTTTAAACAAGAAATCTTCAGCTCAAGCATTTGTATTTTAACAAGAGGACCTAGCACAGTTCTATTTAGCTCAAAACAAATGGTTTAAAGGGCAAGAAAATACAAGATACTATTAGGAGTTATAGTGAATGATGAAATTGGCTGAAATGTTCGACTGCTACTTGCCTCAAAAAATGTAACAAGAAAAAATTATAAAAATGTAATGGATAAAAATATAATGGACAAAAAATATTTTATAGAGTATTTGCCATGGGTGCTAGAACAGTACATGCAGTGAGTCAGTCTCACTATATTTAGTGAGACATTTGATTTAATTACAATAGTCTGATTTTTTTGATTGTTAGCTTTATAGTATTAATGAAGCACTATTAATGCCAAAAGATAATTGATAATATTGGAATTATTCAGCTTCAGCAAAGACAATTTAGTTAAGAGTCTAAAATATACCTATGAAATGTTTCTAGAAAATTCAGTTCTTGTAATACCATTTCTCTAGCAGTACATTAATGATATCTGAACAGAAGTTTCCTTGGTTTGTGTTAAGTAAAGGGCAAGAAAAAAACCTGCTTATCTATCTGTTTTCATTACCACTGTATGTTTGTGATTTGTTTTCATTTTATTTTTAGAATTTCTAGAACCTTGAATTATTGTTTAAATTCAGCTGTTGAGGTCATGGAGAACAATTCTGAAAGACATAACAAGTATAACTCTGCTAAAAGTGAATTTAAATTGTAACTTTTGACATGATCTCTGTGAATCATCCATTTTCCAGGTTCCAGTGGCTCCTACTCAGAAGTCCGGTATAAACCTTCATTTTTGAAGGATGATGAGCTGCGACAGTTAATCCTTAGGGTAAGTGGAAGGAAACTCTCAGATAAATCACATCCTGCTAAAGCTTGAGTTTTTAGTTGGACACTGCTTTTTCTCCCATCTTTTCCTTCAGGCAAGTGTTTTGTTGTAGTGATTTCTTAACTCCGTGCACTACCCAGGCTTTCATGAAGGTGTGCAGAGATGGTGTGGGAGCATGGCAGGCAGCAGCCCTGGAAGGGACAATAATCTGTGTACAGTCTGCCTGTTTAATACATCTGTTCTTAAAATCTTCGTGCTGCTGCAGAGAATGCTGCCAATTATGCAGGAAGATCCTCACAGTTGTTGGCTCTCCTTCATGTACATTTTTAAAGATGTACTTCAAAAAAGGCGCAGAAAATACCTGGAATAAAATCTTCCCTCTTATTTGCACATTTCATCATAAACCCACACACCTCATTCACAGCTAGGTTTGTGGTTTTTTTCCTTTGCTGCAGTAGTGCTTTGCCAAGATCTGTAAATGTGTCCCCAAAGAAGCTGAACTTTGGCCAAAGCTGTGTTTAAGAAACTTTAGCTGTGTGTGATTGAAGGCCTCATTTGGTCCTTGCTATCTTAATTGCTTTTTTTATAGAATCACAGAATGGCCTGAGTTAGAAGGAACCTTAAAAACCATCTCATTCCACCCCCTGCCATGGGCAGGGACACCTTCCACTATCCCAGGTTGCTCAGAGCCCCATCCAGCCTGGCCTGGGACACTTCCAGGGATCCAGGGGCAGCCACAGCTCTGGGCAACTTGTGCCAGGGCATCACCACCCCCACAGGGAACAATTTCTTCCTCATATCCAATCTAAACCCACTCTCTGTCAGTTTGAAGCCATTTCCTCTTGTCCCTCTCCAGCTTTCTTGTATTTAATTTTAAAAATCAGGTTTAAAAGTGTGCTTCCTTGTAGTCATTGTTATTCATTGTTTATTTTAATTGTGTGTTTTTAAACACAGTTTCTTTATATTTTCAGGCTGCAGATGGATTCCTGTTTGTGGTTGGATGCAACAGAGGAAAAATTCTGTTTGTCTCTGAATCAGTTTGCAAAATACTTAATTATGATCAGGTGGTTATTGTTGTTTCTTCTTTGCTTTTACCTTGCATTTTCTTAAGAATTTTAAAACTTTTATATTTTATTCTATATTACTCAAACCAGTCCTTGTGTATCATTTGTTGGAATTTCTTTGATTTAACCTTATTCAGAGTAAAGCTGAATATCCTGTAAGAAAATATGTGCAGGTACATCAGTGTTCCCAACCTGAGGAATAGCACCAGATTTCAGCTGATCATCCTTATGAAAACTGCCAGGCTGAGAGGGAGAGATAATTTGAAGATGTCCTAATTTCTGCGTGCAAGAGATTTTCTTTCACATAGTGAAGTGATTTTGGGGTTTTATTTTTAGGCCAAGGAAAATGAGTAGTTCAGCAGTGGAAGTTAATCAGAGCTTTCCTGGGTGATGCCTTTATGCTCAGATGCACCACATAACACATCATCCACAATAACTATCCAAGTGTGTACCCTTCACCTGAAAGAAACTGAATGGGAGCCAGCTTAGCCTGTAGAATAAGGGAAATTGGAAAAACAGCAGTACCTTCCATTAATTGGTGTTTAACATGATGGACAATTACCACAAATAATCAAGGGATGATAATTTGTTCTTGTATCAATGACTTCTGTTTCACAAACAGAGGCTAAAACAGTGCTGCCATCTGTCCACTTTTGTAACTTTCAAACCATTTGTGCTATCTTCATTTTCTTTATAAATGTACAGATAACCAATCTGGACTCTTTCATAGATTTATTTTTATCTTTTTTTTTTTTTTTTAAGTGCAAAACTTTTTAAATTAAAGTGAAATGAATCATTATAGGGGAATAAACATAAAGCAGAGTTGTTTGTTTTTTTTAACTTCTACACTGATTTTGTTCAGGAACTAAAAGTGCCTTTCTGGAATCACTCATGTTAGACATACCCTACTTCCAGACCTCAAGATCTCCTCTATTCCAGACAGGAGATTCAGAGGAATGATTGGCTTTAATAAAACTCATGGATTTATTAGCTTATTTGGGAGTTGTTGTAGGTTCTGAATCCCATGGTGCAGTTTAATCTGATTTGTTACACCTGTGTGTTTTGGCAAGGCTGCTGTTAGGCTGTCTCAGCAGCACTCAGCATTTTCCCATTGCATTAAGATTAAATGGAGACTGGGAAAAGGCAGGAGACTGGGTGTTTATCCTGAGTTTGAGTCTAGAGTAGAGCTGTCAACATAGTTCCTTTCTATCCTTTGATTTGGCTGCTGTGCTGAAGGTGAGCAGTGGAAAACCCAAACCAGCCCACTTCTGTGACAATTCCTTCCTGTTCCAAAAGGAAGTGGTGCAGCAGGTCAGTTACTTGGGATGAACAGAGTGAGCAGCAGGTAGAAGCATCCCAGCTGGAGACATCCCTGTAAATGTCCTCTGCTAAGGAGTGCTGTGGTGAGGTGAGCCCTGCTTCCAACCTGCTCCTGGCTCAGTGGTGCCACTTTGTCCAACCAAATAAGAGCTCAGAGTCATTAGGCAGTTGAATATTTCATCCTCCTTCCTGTTTCTTCCCTCCTTTTCCAGTAATGTGAGAGTGGAGTTACTTTGTGCATAACCTTCTTTGGCTAGGACCAGGAATTGCATTATTTACATAAATAAAGCATCTGGTTGTACAGAACTTGTTTAATCTCCAACTAAATCTGCTGTTTTTCAAAGGGAAGTAACAAACTATGTTTTTACTACCCTTTTAAATAAAAATTATGTTAAACAATGACAAATGAAATGTAAAACAATATATTGATGTTTGGAGTAACTGTGGTATTGACTTTTTTTAGTGGTGTAGACAGTTGTTTTCCTGAGAAAAGTAATGTGTGGGGTCCTGTTCCAAAATGGTGTGGTTCTCATCTCTTTTGTGTTTTGTTGGTTTGGTTTGTTTTGTTTTTAATAGGCCAGTTTAATTGGACAAAGTTTATTTGATTACTTACATCCAAAAGATGTTGCAAAAGTTAAAGAGCAACTTTCTTCATCGGACATCTCGCCTAGGGAGAAGCTTGTAGATGGCAAAAGTAAGTCAGAGCTGGACGTGCTCAGATTTTTTCAAGAGATGTTAATAAATCTAATTATTAGTCAGGATGTATTCAGGTATTTGTATGGGTGTATGGATGAAGAAACCTGAGGTATATCTATGAAACAAACATTTGAATGCGTATCTGCTGCTTAAAATGCATTTAGAGTTTAAAAGCTAGCCCAGAAAAGGTTTGATTTTAGATCATAAGAATTATTGAAATTCTGTTAAATTGCTGAAATCACTGTTAAGCATTTACCAAGATGTGGTCTGACATTCTTCCTACCAGCACACTACTTTTTTTTCTTGTATTTACTAGGTCTTGTCAATACAAAAGACCTGATGTAGTCGAACATGGGAAAAAACACTTCAATATCAAGAATCACTGTCTTCTCTGAAAATGCTAAGTGTCAATCCCAATGTAACCACACCTTCTTTAGTTTTCAGTTGTTTCTAATAAGGAAAGCATTGTGTACTGTGCAGCTAATGCCTATTTTATAACTGGCTTTTACAAGCATCTTTGAAGTTCTTCCTTGTAGCAAAAACAAGGTGAAACTTTATAAAGCATCTATAGTAAAATTCTATTAAGAATATCAAGAAGGGTTTAAAAATAGTTTAGTAGCTCTTTTTAATTTTGGAATCTGTGTCAATCATGTTTTCTTTGCCCTATTTGAACTATTAGACTTTTTAAATTGTAAAGACAAAATTTAGGCAGCTAAACAGTAAATACAATGTACTGGGAGGTAAATGCAGAAAGCATCTTGTTTTCTGAAATTTTATTGCTTGGTTTGGGGGTTTTTAAACTACTTTACTAAATCTTTGTAAGCTGGCTTGCAAGTACACACAGATTTCCAAGCTGGACCAGCTCGGCTGAACTCTGGTGCTCGACGTTCCTTCTTCTGTCGGATCAAGTGTAGCAGGACCACAGTCAAGGAGGAGAAGGAGTGCTTGCCCAACCCAAAGAAGAAAGGTACTCAAAGAGTGCAGATGAAGTGGGGGCTTTCTCTCTTGAAACTTGTTTCAATTCCAAGTCACTAATGCCTTTCTAGTTGCTGCTGATCTCACCAAGTAGCTGTAGAGCAGTGTAAATATGACCCAGGCACCCCTTTTGAAAAGCAGTCTGATTGTACTCTTTCTCCTCCTGGTGCCCTCCTGGAAAGAGGGAGGGAGGGAGGAACCTGAGGTACAGTGGCTGTATAGGAGCATGTGGTCTGTTGTGGTCAAATTTGAGAAATCTCAGGGAAATATTTGAAAGAACTGGAGGAGATCAGAAGAATGAAACTAAATAACTTATGTCTTGAAGATAACTGAGTGAATAAAGCCTGCAAACTCTACTATTTTGAAGGAAAAAAAGCAAGTAAACCAACTTTATTTTCTGATTTACTTTTTGTGTTGCGTGTATTTAAAAGTATGAATTTTCCTTTTTTTCCCCTTTTCATGGTAAAGTTAATTTATTGATGTGATTCCATTCATTTTCCCAGTAATTTTACTTTAGTTCATATTTTGGTATGTCCACAGAGCAGTATAATCTTTTCAAGTTTCCAGTGAAAATTTAAATTTCAATTTTAAAATGCAGTTTCCAGCTTTTTTTTAAATACTTTAGTATTGATTTTTGCAAAGGTGTGCTGAACTTGTTTGATCCTGAAAAAATCCTCCAATTTCTGTTTTTCAATGTACCTGTTGAGATACACCACACATTTTAAGAGGCCCATGATTGTAAGTAAGTAGATTTTGATATCTCTTGATGTGTCAGATAACTCAGCGAGATAAGAATTTATCTTCTGGAAGTGTTTCTTGGAAAAGCAGTTTTGAGGGACGACACCTGAGCAACTGTGACAAAATCATAGTGGGATAACTCAGTTTCTCATTTTGCAGAGTTGATCTGTGTTTTTTATAATAGAGAGGAAAATCAAAGCTATGGAAAGCATCCTGTTCAGCATAGAGATGCTGAAATGCTTTGGCATTTTTTTGGAAAGACAGCTACTGTAGGACACATTATGTCAAACCTTGATGCTTATGAGGGTGTTTGCATGTTATTTAGAGAGCAAAAAGGGATGAATGACAGTGTATGCTGGAATTTAGGGTATTTAAAATATTTGTATTCCCATAAAACTTCAGAAACCTGAGATAAATAGAAGATAAGCTGGATTGCTTTGGGTTGTTCTTGACTGATTCTTTCAACAACTGTAGTGAGCTTATGTTCAGATCATTGTGCTCAGCAAAGGTAAATTGATTTGGAAACTACAAAGGGCTTCAGGCTAATTTTAATTCCCAATCCATATGAAAACATATAAAACCAAAGTGATCTGTGGGTTATTGCTTTCTTTTCTGTCTAACTTGTGTCTGAACTGCCAACACCCATAACTCATCTTCCTAAATCTTACATAGGGTTAGAAGCTTTCTCTGCCGGTAAGCCCAAATTTAATAGAACAAAATTAGTTGAAAAATACTCTGCAAAATGATCTGTAGCTTTGTACAGTTGGTGTAGGTAAGCATGAAATATAGGGGCTGGTCTCATGGCCAACAGAATTAAATAAGTATTTTGGTTTACTCTTTGAACAATAACTGCTTCTTATTTAATTTCTTTCTATTAGATCACAGAAAATACTGCACCATTCACTGTACTGGGTATTTGAAGAACTGGCCTCCTAATGAGGTGGGAGTAGAAGAGGAAAATGATGTAGAAAAGGACAGTAGTAACTTTAACTGTCTTGTTGCAATTGGGAGGTTACACCCTTATATTGTTCCACAAAAGAGTGGAGAGATAAAAGTCAAAGCAACAGAATTTGTTACACGGTTTGCCATGGATGGAAAATTTGTTTATGTAGATCAGCGGTAAGCGTTTTGTTCTTTAATGAAGAGAAATGACACAACTGCTTCCATTTTCTGATACTCTGTCAAAACTGTAACTTCTCCAGCAGGGTAGAAGTTCTAACTCGAATTCTCATTTTTGAGAATTTTTTGAGCATTCTCAAAAATTCTAATTTTCAGAATGTTTTTCTGCTCTACACAAGAAGCAGTTAATTCTTAAACTATCTGTACTTGGGCTTTGTTTTTTGTCAAATAATGTGTAATGTATAGAAATGTATTTTCCTATAGAAAATGGACTCGTTTATTCATGAAGAAAAATCTCAAGTTAGAGCTTCATAGCTTTGCACATGACTGAAGTAATAAACATTTAACCAAAAGTTATTACTGTTATTACTTCAGAGAGTCTTACCATTTGTAACAAATACATTCTATCTAAATGGGGTACTAAATAATTTCATTAGAAGTGGGAACTAAGTTCCCCCATTTTCTGTACTTTTTGAAACAGATTTATTTGTTGCAGAGACCTAGTTAACCACTTTACATTTTGAATTTCATTGTCACTGGAAAGGTTACTGCTTTCAATCTTACTTTCTTTCTACTAAAAGTGTCAGTTTAAAACTAATTCCTTTGAGAGGAAGAGCAAAATTCAACTGCTGAGTTTTTTACTGACTCGTGTGTGACCAATACTGTGACTGGCTAAGGGGAAACCACTAAATAGAAATATTTTGTGTGTACATGTGGTTTGCATGTTTAAACACTTACTTTACCTTTGAATTGTCATTCATTGCAAAGGGATAATTTGCTGTGAAAAAGATTTCCTGTTGTTTTAGAGCTGTACTAATGCTATATTTTTCCCCCAAACATAAACACAGGCATCTGTTTGTTTAAATATTAATGTTCTGCTTTATCTGATACTGAAGAAAACAGCTTTGAATCCGCTGTAGTTCATGTTTTTATTTCTAACAGTGCAACAGCAATTTTAGGGTATCTGCCACAAGAGCTTCTAGGAACTTCTTGTTATGAGTACTGCCATCAAGATGATCACAATCACCTAGCTGAAAAACACAAAGAAGGTACAAAATAATTGGTCCTGCCAGACTACTTACAGCTACATGTAACTGCAAGTGAAAATGCTACAAACCCAAACTACCCAACCTCAGCATTGCCCTTTGTGATGTCTGTGTTAAGACAAACCTCTGTAAGGCTTGTAATAAAAGCAAGGAGAAACTTGTGTAGGCTTGGCTCCTGGTGCAGGGGAATAATGTCAGTGCATCTGTCAAACCCTCTGCTTCATTCTTTGTAAGGAAGAGGAAAGAATCCTGAAGAGCAGATGTGTCTGATAACATAATTAAAAACATGAGTTAAAGCTTACCAAGCTGTGAGTCTCCTAGTGGTTTGCAGAAACTTAGTAGTTGTTTTTTAATGTAAGATTTATGACCCTGCTGAAACTATATAATTTGATTTTAGAACAGGTCCCAGTTTGTTCTGGCATGTTATTCTATGTCTGGCCAACAGAAACATTTTGGTTTTATGATGCTATAAAACAGATTTATTATTTCTAATTTTACCTTTCTAAGTTTAAATATGGTGATTATAACTTTGCTTTTCTTATCTAGTGTTGCAGAATAAAGAAAAAGTATTTACAAATTCCTACAAATTTAGAGCAAAAGATGGGACTTTTGTTACTTTAAAGAGTCAGTGGTTCAGTTTCATGAATCCTTGGACCAAAGAGCTGGAGTACATTGTATCAAACAACACCGTGGTATTGTAAGTAATTTATATGACTCTCCATTTTTTAGTCATAATTACAGTTAGCACTAACAGAAAATAAGCTGCTTAGAAAGCAGAACAAGGCTAGAAAACATCAACCCTGCACAAATAGGGGCTGAACAACCTGGACAAACATCTTTTAGCATTTACCAGCTATTTTTGTTTCAGGCCTATGTTGTGGATTTGACTCTGAAAACTATGCTGCTTCCCAGTAGGAAAAAATGAGGTGAAAAAGTTTCATGTTAAAGGAAGAAGGGAAGGATCTTTAAGAAAAGTAGATTTGAATAAATGGAACTGTCAAGTTAATTCTGCTTTTGCTTCTGGTCTTTACAACCCTCTGTGTGTCAGCTGACCCAGTTCCAAGTGCTGCCCTACTCCCAGGTGTCAGAGGGTGGAGGAGCACAATTGATAGATGGTGCAAATGCAAAGCAGGACAGAAAGATCCTCTCCAGACTGGTTGCAAGGGTGGAGCCTGGGGGACAGTAAATGCCTGTGTTTAATTTCTCTTTTTATTTGTAGTTCTTTTTCATTCTCTGCACCTTGCAGTGGAGCTGTAATTGGGATTGTGCCAGTGCTACTGAGGATCTTTGCCAGTGATTGAGGTTTTGAGTGGGGACAGAGGGGATTTTATTTCCATTAAACAAAGTTGTTGAGAGGGCCTCTTGCCCGTTCTGGTTCATGCCTTAAGTCAGCATCACCTACCTCTTTTGCTCATGTCTTTTTTCCCCAAGAAAGCAGAGAAGAGCAGTTCAGGCAGTCTGTGCTGGCCAGTAGCCCAAGGACACTTTTTTTTTTTTTGATGTGGGCATTTGCAGCTGTCTGCAGGAGGGAAGGAGGGCAGCAGCTGCTGATGTGAGGCAGCCACTCACCTGTCCTTGTTCCTGGTTACCTGATTTCCCTCCTAACACTAAAAATAGACCTATTCCCTTGTCATGGAACACAGACAATCCTACTGGCTTTCCTTTTCACTTGGAGAGTAAGTGGAAATTAGTATTTCACCCACTGCTCAGAAACATTGCAAACAATTGAACATGGAAATATGGGAGGAATATCTTATATTTCCCTAGTCTGAGGACATTAGCTTTGGTTCTGTGTAAAGTATTATTGAAATTAAACATAAATATATGAAATATATTATATGCTGGATTTTACTCTTGAAAAAAAAAACCTGCTGACTTTTTGTGGTTTTGGATTTTTTTAATTTCTTTAAATCTCAGAGGTCATAAGGAATCAGCTGAAGAAGAGGTCCTCTACAGTTCCCAACCTACAGAAGGCAAGTGTCACTTCTTACAGTTATCACAGCTGCATCTCCTGATCAGTCACTTTAGATTTATCCAGTCCAGGGACTTTTTTACTCTAGGCTGTGTGCAAGGAAGGATTAATTTTTTTTTAAAGCTACTTCTTTTTCAGTATCTAGTTATTACAGAGTTCTAATTGATGCAATTCACAGAACTCTAAAAAGAAGTGTATATAACCTACTTTTAATTTTCAGCAGCTTCTGTTAGATCTGGGGATTTGGTTGGTAAGATATTTTGCTTCTGTTACAGACCCTTCATATTTTCCCCAGTCTTCTGAACAGATGCAATTGTGCTAAGTTTATCTATAAAATGCAGGGCAATACTGATACAGAACATATTTTGTTATTATTTTTCTGCTATGGATAGATTCTGTTTTCTGCATGCTGTTCTATCTTGCTGTCAACGCTTTATATTTGCTTTTCAAAATGTTCTTTCTGTAACTCATTTCAGTTGATGAGAAATCCAAGGGTTTTTTTAAAACCCATGTTCCTTGCAATGTCTGTGAGAGACACTGGAGGTGGCAATGATTAAATATATTTCACTACTGGAGAATGACAGTTTTCACAAACAGATAATTCACTTTATATTGCAACACCCTTTGCCATGAATCAGTATGTAAAGGAATATAATTTCTGAATACATATATGAAAATATATACTTATATAGTGTATATATATATCTAGAACAAAAGCTGCTTTAAAATGAATCTTTGCTCTGCAATGAACGTGCTCTGGGTTTAAGGTTTTGTTTGAGCTTTGTTTTTTTATCTCCAGATGCTGTAAAACAATCTTTAGTAAGTGTACCTGGAATGTCCTCTGGAACAGTTCTTGGTGCTGGAAGTATAGGAACCGAAATTGCAAATGAAATATTAGAATTACAGAGGTAACAAATGCATAACAACATCCTTAGGCTTTGAAGTAAAGATAGGGATGATGGATATATGATTATGTGAGGGTTGCTCCAGTGTCACTTTTATTGTATTATATGTATAACATTTTTTAGGTTGAGCAAAGCATTATGAGATACCATTATAATTAATGTCAGTCTCATGCCTGGCAGAGCACATCACTGACATCTGCCTCAACAGAGGAAGAAAAGTGTGCTCAAGGAATTGTGACCCATAGCCTTTTCTGATCTCTTCTCTGTTTTCTGCTACCAAAACTTGAAGCAGGATAATTTAGAATCTTCAGGAGAATTTAAGACATTATTGTTTCAAATTATCAGACTCATGCTTTGTCACTGGGTGGGTTCTGCACCACAAGTCTGTTTTTCAGTGTTTGATTAATGTGACCTGGTAAATCAACTAAACATATGCAATTTTAGGTTGCATTCTTCACCATCTGGAGAGTTAAGTCCATCACATCTCCTCAGAAAGTCACCTTCTCCAGCTTTAACTATAAACTGCAGTGATGTGAGTATGCCTCTGCCTGTAAAAATCCAAAATGAAAAGGTTAATGTCAGCCCAAAACCTGTGTTTGAGCCAGATTGCCCTGATTTGTTTTTTGTTCTTTTAATGTTTTTGAAGAGACTCTTAAAAAAACTTGTGCTGTTTTGAAATGTTTAAAATGGTGACTTTGAAGGTATTTCATTACTCTTCTAAAAATGGATCGTTCTGCTAATCTAGTAGTGATTGTAAATCTACTAGTGCTTGTAACACTACAGACTATAACACAGTTATTGCCCATAGCTATGGAATAATTAGTGTATCTTCTTACCTAAATATGTTGTATATTTTGTATTGGACACTGCATGAACAAACTTCTCCAACAGTTCTTCTTTGAATGCAAATTTCTTTTCTGTTAACAACAGTTTATCCTTTCACTGCAATTCTCATTTCCTATGGAAAAACCCCACTATTCTGCTTTGACTTCCCTCTTTTTTTTAAGATATGTTCTCCCCTGTGTCACCACAGATCTTTCTCCTTAAGAGTTGTTTGACTTAAGCTGAACTCTCTAAATCATGTAATGTCTCCTTATAAGGATAATTTCATCATATTAATTTAAGACTTTTCTTGATTCTGGGCTTTGGTATCCCATTTGTTCCTAAAATAAAATAATTTTGGAAAGCATTTCACCTTTATTAATTTCCTGGTAGAATATACACAAGTCAGGCAATCCTAGGAATCCCTCCTGCTAAATTACATGTATGTGTTAAATAAAACAAGTATCAGGGAAAAAAGTTACCTTTTTTTTTTTTTTTTTTTTTTTTGGTTAGGATGACTTCCATCTCTATTGCTATGATCAATGTAGTTTAATCACACCTAGGAGGTATTGAGGACTTTTTTAATCTCTTACCTGGAATGTTTTGACAGTGACAAACGTGAGGTCACTGGGAATTTGTAGTTTATGGTAGTAGATGTAGAAAGTGCAAACCAGTACATTTGGTGCTGGATTTATTTACTGAGCACTGAGTTAGACCCTCAGGCAGTGCCATTGCTGTCAAGTACCTTTGATAAGTGTGCAAGTCGAAACTTTTATTTAAGCCAGGTCCAGTGCTATATGAACTATTAAAAAATTTATTTCTAAAAGGAAAATATCTGCCTGATTAGGTATATTTTTCACTTTTTCTATTCAGTTCTTAATAATTTTACAGCAGTCTATGATGTTTTTCTAATGTAATATTTGTGACTAAATTTAGGATCTAATTCTGTCCTTTCTACCAATTCTGTTCTTCCAGGTGCCAAATAAAGAGTTGATTCAGTTATGTCCTTCAGAAACAGAAACTCTAGAGAATTCAGAACAAACCCAGGGTGCTATTCCATTTCCCAGTAATGAACCTCTCCTCAGTAAGATTTATTTCTCTTGGGGATATTCTGGGACGTGCAGGGGCTGACATTTCTGAGTGCACCCCTTTACAGCCATGTATAAATTGTAAAGAGATTTGCCTGGCTGGCTGAAGGTGAGAGCACTCTGAAAACAGATGTGTTATTGCTGCAAGGCAAAAAGCAAAATTGGATCGGTGGGGCAATCTCATGACAAAAATCAGCATCTGTAACTAAAGTTTACCATTACATTCGTACACTTTTCATGAGGCACTTTACTGTTTTCCCTCCAGGAGAGAGATGGGGAGGAAAAGCATTTCAATACAATGTCAGGGAACTTCTTGGAATTTGTGAATTATTATCCTTTAGCACTTTACCTCTCTCTTAGCTGCAAGCTGGGAGTAGTTGGTACAAAGGACTGCTCAAAATGGCTCAGAAAGAACTTTTTTTTTTTTTTCCCTTGTTAAGTTTGTCTGGATACTGGATTCCCTGGCTCTGTAAGAGTAAAATGCCACTGCATTATGTTTAACATAACAGACAAAATGCTATAAAAGCCATGTTTATGCTGATCCTATATTTCAGCTCTTAGAAACTTTTCCATCTTCTCCCTCATTTACCAGGGATTTATTTATTTATAACCTACAGCTTTCTTCGAGTTGAACTATGAACCTTTTTCCAAAAAAATTTAAAAACCCAAACCAACCAACCAACCAAAAAAGAAAAAACACTGAAAAAGAAACACAAGGAAAAAAAAAACTAATCTTCTAATAAAGGTTTGGGAAAAAATAATTAAAAACACCCCCAACAACACAGAGCAAGAAGTAATGGTTTTAAACTAAAAGGGAGTCAAGTTAGGGTTTTGTTAACATAGAAATATTTGCCTTGACTCCAAAGGCAGGTGCTGCTTCAAACCAATTCTGCTTTGCAAGTTGCAATTGTTCTCCATGCTTCATAATGTTCATACCTGCTTCAAACCTCCAGTTGTATTCACTGTGTAGGTGGCAGCTCTCAGCTGGACTTCGATGCCATCTGTGGGAACGACGACACTGCAATGACAGCTCTGATGAATTACCTGGAGGCTGACGGGGGCCTGGGAGACCCAGCTGACCTCAGTGATATCCCCTGGGCTCTCTAGAGCTGCTGCTGGGAGTGAGGAGTGTCAAAAACCCCTCGTGCACAACGACCCTACACCCTCAGTACTGTATTGGAGTTTTGTAATGGTTCCTTTCAATTCAGACTTGCTGTCTCTGGATTTTTAAAGACTGAAGCCTTGTTCAGAGAGAGACATCTTCTGCTGCACCTACGGACAAATGCAATATTTTTTTCATGATGAGGAAACCTTGAAATTTTAATATTGAACCATCTGTAACTGGAATGCTTAGAACACATTAGTATATTTTTGCTAAGAAGCTTTAACCAAAAGGTACTGTACAATGTACAGGATTACTTTTTCTTAGTTTTAATACTTCAAACTTTTATTTATTGTTTTTGTTTCAAGTTTCAGAATATTGGTTATCCATGATACTTTCTGTAGAACCTACTGTACCTACATGGTTTGAGAATACTTGTAACTATTAAATTTAATTGAAATAATTATTTGCACACACTACAGTTGTAAAATAAGGTATTGTAATTCTCAAATGATGCAGTTTGTGATTCCTTGCCCTTCTCAGCAGTGCAATTTTTGCAGTCAAAGGTGAAAATGAAGCCTACAGTTCTGGGAGCAAGGATTGGGTTTGGATCACCCTAATCAACAGAAGAGAGTGTTTTGAGAAAAACACTCATTTTCCCAGTAAACAAACATGAGAATGTTATAAGAAAAGAGCAACAAACTCTTAATTACTGTTTTGTATTGTTTGTAATGTATTATTAGAGAAGTAGTGCATAGAACCAGAGAAAAATAATGCTCTATTTGTAATAAAGCACTTTGGTCTTGTCCCAGGTTCTTTACTAACTAGAGAAGTTTGAATGGATAGTCTTGCCTTCAGAGTGAGGACTGCACTGTCTGTTGGTGAAAAATGTTAAAATTCTACAGCATTTTTTATGTTTTTGGAGAGATTGGGAGAATTTTCTACTGCTTGAGTGTGTGACTTTTTAAAATATCTCTGTACTATAGCTGTGTTAGTAAATGCTATGCAGGATGATCTTTTGGGAACAGCTTTTGCAAGGATTGTATCCCAGTTACAGCAAATTATTCAAGAACATGGCACTTTAGAGGTTGCATTAGAACAACATAGCACAAATATAGCAAGAGGAACTTTTTATTTCTGGTATTGAAGTTTAAACAAATTTTGCATTGATTATATATCTTAAAATTACAGATTTTTTCATGTTTTCTTCATGTTTGGGTTTGTTGTTGTTTTTTTTTAATTCAGGTAATGAAAGGAAAGCATTTGAAGATATCTGATACATCTTTTTAATGCAGACATTTTAAACATAGGTACAGCCCTAACCTCTCTCACTCCAGGTAAGGATGGCAGCCCTGGCTGGTGTTTTTTAGGAAGGCTGGAGTTGGGAACAGATGGATGTGGCTGTCACTAGATGTCACCCTCGTGCTGCTGGGGAGCCTCCCTGTCCTCATGAGGACACATCTGGACGTGGAGTGGCTCCCTCTGCTTGGCAGAGCAGCTCTGTACCTTGTTGATATGACTCCTTTTGCAAGCCATGCATTTTTGGTGAGGGTGATTGGCTAGAATGGCTTCTTGGGTTAATTTTTCTTAACTCCATTGACTTTTTTTTTTGCCTTTAATTTGGATAACATTTCCTGCATTCAGATCTCTTTTTTACAGACATGGGGCCAAAATCATCAGTTCTCTTGCTTTATTACAATAAACTTTCCTGCTTTTTCTGAATTTTGGGCTATATCATGGAGCAAGGTGGGAGAAATAAACAGGCACTTTGTGTAAATTAAATTTGAGAATTTGAGATTCTGCCATTGTAAAATGCATTTTCTCTTTTCTATTCTAGAAATAAATTCTAAATAAACCAGCAAATACTGTAGCTGATAGATAAATGACTACATAAATAACTTAAAATTATACAGGCTTTATCAGAACAGTTTTTTAACTGGATTAGTTTGGAAATGGGGTAGCTGTTGTTACTGCAAGAGCAGATTAATTCACAAGATTTGTATGTGTCTAGACTCAAACCACTATTTTTGGATTCTTGGCTATCCCTAAAAAATAAAACCAAAAATGTAACTTTGATTCTTTTGCAGTCAATGACAAATATTGTGAATTTCAATTAATTTATTAGATTCTCCCTTTACTAGTTGTAATTTTTTTCTGGCTTAAAGCAGCCTTTTCAAGAAAAAGTGTCACTTGTAAATATTTCTGGTGAAATTAATAGATATTTTTGAATACAATTGAGATAGTATGTACTTATCTTTGTTTGTATAACAACACAGTTCTAGTAAGATACTGACAGTTTGTTCCTGGCATGGTGCAAGTAATGGTAGGATGTGGTTAAACCAGGTCAATAAATACTATTTTGATGCCCTGCTGTTAGTCTGCTGGCAATTCTGTCTAATACTGAACTGAAATATAAAGTATTTGTTCTTTCAGATCCCAGGCTCCTTCCCTAAAAACATAAACAGGGATGTGGAACTCCTGTGGATTTTGGTAGCAAGTGTGATGCTCCCCAGGCAGGGAGAGCCTGTAATCCAAGCTAATGTGCATTTCTGGGGATTCAAACAGAGCTTCAGAGCAGCCTCGTGCCCTCCAGGGAGCAACTCTGAAGGTGTCCACACATGAACCCTGAACTTTTCCATTTCCTGTTGCAAGCACAAGGCCTGTGAGGAGCAGCTGAGGGAGCTGGGAATGCTCAGCCTGGAGAACAGGAGGCTCAGGGGAGAGTTCAGCACCTTCCAGCTCCCTGACGAGGCAGGTGGGGGTCAGCTCTGTCCCAAGGGACAGGATGAGAGGAACTGGCCTCAGGTTGTGCCAGGGGAGGTTTAGATTGGATGTTGGGGCAAAAAAAAAGGGTTATTAAGTATTGGCAGGGGCTGCCCAGGGCAGTGGAGAGATCATCATTCCTGGAAGTGTTTAAAAGATGTGCAGGTGTGGCACTGATGGGCAGTGGTGGATTTGGTGCTCCTGGATTCTAGCTGGACTTGCTCTCCAAGGTCCTTTTCGACCTAAACAGTTATGTACCTATGAACATTTGTCACTTGATGTTCTGGGGGCAGAGAGGATCCTTTTTGTGCCTTTGGGATTCCCTTGTAGGGTATGGTCAAGTACAGTGCTGTTGTGTGGGTCTAAAGCAGAGATTGTCTCCAGGTTTCTTTCTTGTGGTGCTTTGTAGTTCTGGAGTTTGCTGTGGATCTTACACTTTTTAGAATACTGGAAAATGTGTTTTACTCACAAGCACAGAAAGCTAAAGTCATTTTAGTGACTGCCCACAGCAGGGTTTCTGTTCATGATCCAAAGTGGGACAGAAAAGAGAGTACAGCACCTCAGCCTGCCTGATCAGTTAAAGGTAAGTTCAGGTATGTGGGTACTGCACATAACTTTTTATTATTAATTTGTTTTCACGTCAAAACCATCAGAAATAATCACACAATCTTTGGAAATGGTTAAAAGTTTTGTGGGAAAGCTCTACCTTGGCTGTTGCTGCCACAGTGCTGACCCTGTCTGGGTGGTAACTTTTCTTCCCTGGCATTTGTAGATTCCAAGTGTACATGACCCAACCTCTGTAACATGTCCTACACCACTCAGAGAATCTTGGCACAATGGAGAGAAAGTCCCATGATTAATGGGCTCTTGGGTAACACTGTTAATGGGTAACACTGAGGTTTATCAGGGTATTCCTGGAAGGCACTGTAAGGTGAGCAGCAGGACTCTGAGCTCTACAGCAGCTCAGGTAATGTGCAATGCTTTTAAAAAAATCTGACTTCCAACATTGCTGCTTTCAGAAACCTTACAGATAAGGCTGTATTGCAGAGAAGGCATTACCACTGGGCCTTTAATATTTAGCAAAATACTTTCTGATGACTGGATAGAAATTCTTTGAGAGGAGTGGTTCCATCCTTAGACTTCATCTTGTCACAGTAGGATAAGCGAATTGATTTCTTAATTATACAATCATAGAATCTCCTGAGTTGGGAGGGAGCCATCAGGGTCATAGAGTCCAATTCGTGACCCTGCAAAGACACCCAAAAATCCCACCCTGTGCCTGAGAGTGTCATCCAAACACTCTTGGAGCTCTGGCAGCCTTGAGGCTGTGACCATTCCCTGGGGAGCCTGTACAGTGCTTCACACCCACCGAGGGAAGAACCTTTTCCTCATCTCCAGCCTGACCCTGCCCTTCCCCAGCTCCTATCCCTGGGTCTTGACACTGGTCACCAGAGAGGTGTCTGCCCCCCTTCCCTTGTGCTTTCTATACATTTGATTTCCAGGTCTTCAAGAATTTCAAAAATTCTTTTTTTCTTTTTTTTTTTTTTTTTTTTTTTAATCTGCAAATGCAGTTCCAGTATCGGATACTGTTTTCAGTATCATTGAAAAGATGATAAATCCCTTATCAAACAAAAAGGCAAGTGAGCTTAGTGTTGTTTCAGCAGCTACAATCAGCTTCTAAAATTTGCTCTGGGCTGCCCACACTTCATGTGCCTTGTTTCTGTGCTGGACCTGGTGTAACTTCTTGGGAAGTTTTAGGGAGAGGTTGGCGGTCTCGGTTTAATCTCTTCAGGCACTGTTGCTGTGAAA
>VXBI01000918.1:11097-21975 GCA_013397375.1 Toxostoma redivivum
CCCTGCTTTGTAACTCTTTGAAGTCTCCAGAAAGCGGAAGGGGAGAAAGTGGGTGCGCGCGCCGCGCCAAGGGGGGGGCTCTTAAAGGGGCCGCTCACCGCAACCTCGATGCCCCTCTTACCCTTCTTCCCCCCACTCTCACAGGAGGAGGTGCTCCAACGCCCCCCTCAGCCCGCTTCCCTCTTCTCTGCCTCTGGATACCCACACCCAGCCCCCGGGTGGGGGACTGGGGCACACATATGAGGGAAAACACGGGGTGCTCCAGGTGTGCAGGGAAGAGATGGGAACACACTGGGGGAAAGAGGGGAGAGGGATGGGGAGTCCCTGAGCTGCGCTCCCAGGCTCAGAGGGAAAGGGCTGGGGGTACCTATGGCACCCTGGGGGTATAGAGTGCCTGTTCCCAGGGGGAATTCCCCACTCTGTCTGCCCCTGGAGAGAGCCTGATCCTAGGAAGGGAATGGCGATGGAGACACGGACACAGGTTACCCAGCTACATTCTGGGAGGCCAGAAAGGGCACCCAAGGCCCTACACCCAACAGCACAGCCCAGGCCCTGCGGCACGAGGGCTGGGAGGGCAGTGGGGAAGGAGCTCCCCTGGGACGGCACACATGTGAGGAGTATAGGCAGCCTTAGCACATGCCCCAGAGGGAGTCACACTGGCCACCCACTGCCCAGGACCCCTGGGTGCCTGTCAGGATCCCACAGCGCCCACACAGGAGGGTGGTGCCCACCAGGCCACTCAGCATATTCCTGTGCCTCAGTTTCCCTCGTATGCTCACCAGAACAAGGTTGGACACCCTGGCCAGTCATGAGCAGCCAGGCCCTGGAGCAGCCTCTGGCCCCCTCCCCGCACACACCGGGGCCGCGGCGGCGAGGCCCAGGCGCCGGCATGTGCTCAGCCCAGTGGAATGTGCCAAATCACTCCCAGATGTGCACAGCGGCCAGCCCGACCCCCCTCTGCTCCCACCGGGACGGCTGCCGGGCACCGGGGACCCTCGAGCACAACCCCACGGGACTGAGCCCATCACCAGCCAGAGCCTGCCCGGCCATGGGGCCCAGCCCCGCCTGTCCCGTGGCGTCGCGGCACCGAGGCCCGGCAGTGCCCCGGCAGCGGGGCGGGCAGGACAGCAGCGGGTGCCAGGGCGCGGCAGGAGGTGCCACGAGGACAGGGTGGCCGTGTCCCCATCCCACTGAGGCCCCACAGACCGGGCGCGGCGGGGTCGCACGGGGTCCTGCCCCGCACCCCCGGCCCCGGTGCCAGGCGGGAGCAGCCGAGCGGAAAGGGGCTGTCAGATGGAATCTGGGTGCCGGCGGTGACGGCGCGGCGGGAGGCGGCCGTGCCCGCCACGTGGCCGCTTATGTAAGGAGAGTGCAAGGGAGGACAGCGAGGCAGCCGGGGCACCGGGGACACCGCCGAGGGGACACCGAGCCCCCGCCGCGCACTCGGGCCGGGCACGCGCGCGTGGGGCTGCCCACGGCCCAGCTGGGCACTGCCCGGCCCCGTGGGCATGGCACGTGTGTGCAGGGACAGGGGACACGGGCACACGTGTGCTGGAGTGGGGGGACAGGACCCCAGCAGCCCCCTCGGCCTTCCCACATCACTGCTGGGTGTCCCGGGGTGTCCCCTTGCCATGCTGCTCCCACCGCAGCGCTGCCAGCCCACGGTGACGAACGGCTCCAGCGGGAGCTCTGGCACCCACGCGCCTGGATCCAGCTGCGCCATCGATTTTTCATCCACTGCGGCAGAGTGGAGCTGGAGCTGGCACTGGCATGGCAAGGGGGCCCATGTCCCCTACACTGCTGTCCCCATCCCCGTGCACACACCCAGGACACCCCAGGGACAGTGCCAGGACTGGCAACGCTCCAGGCTCGCTGTGGGTTGCCCACCACGGCTAGTCTAGCCCAGATGTGGGGATGTCCTCGTGCTCTGCCTGCACCTGCCTGTGCCACCACCACCTCGCCCATCACCATGGAGGGCAGGAATGGAGCAACCGGGGGGAGAGATGGAGAAGGACGCCTGCCAGCATCACCACTGCGTCACCACGGACCTGCACGCTGTCAGGCGCTTCCTTCCTGACACTGTCACTGTGTGCCATGTCACCGTGTGCCATGGGGCTGCGTCACTCCCTGAGGCTGGCACAGGGCAGGAAGTGGCCGCCGTGGTCCGTGGGGAGCTGGAGACCCACAGGCACCAGACCCCAGCTCTGCCCACAGGCAGGATGATGCCGGTACCCACTCAGCCCCAGAGCCTGGTGATAGGTGGCTGGGTCATGGTGCCCGCTGAGCCCCATGATGTGGGGAGGGGCAGGGACAAGGTCCTCCAGGGTCCCTGGTGTGGTGAGGGCACCAGGACACAGCCCAGAGCAGGCACAGCCTGGGCTGACCCCGGCACCCGCCCGTGCGGCCGCACACGTCCGACACATGGCAGTGCCGGCTATAAATAGCGCCGGCAGCGAGGGCTGAGCCTGCTCTGCTCGGGGCCCTCGGGGCTCCCGGATTCCCCCGTGCCCCCCCGCCTCGGTTTCCTCGCTGCTCCCCATGGCCAACAGGAACCGATGTGTTCCCACGGCATCCCCTGGCCCTGTGGAGAGAGGGGCCTGCCCAGTTTGTGGTGGCACCCACCAGGCTCCCCTTTGTGTCCTTGTCCTGGGCACCCGGTGCAAATGTCCCCGTGTCCTGTGACCTGCAGGGATGTCACAGAGCTGGAGGGCAGAGCTGGGGTAGAGCTGGGACATGGCAGGGCCATCCCCTGGGGCCACAAGGAAACTGAGGCACACTGGGGACTCCAGTACCACTCACATCCTCTCCCAGCACAACGCCCCATCCCTGGCCAGGAGCTACTGAGGGGGAGCCAGGGGTCCTGGGGGACATGGTGTGATGGCGGGATGCGGGGCACAAGCAGAGCCTCATCCCCTCTCATTCCATCCCGCCTTTGGAGCCCCCAACACCCCCCCGCGATGAGGAAGCTGCAAAATTAGGTCAAAGCGTCCATTATTTAACAGAAACGGAGGAGCTGGGGCCAGGAGCTGAGGCTGGGGCTGGAGCCCAGGAGAGGGGTTGGGGAGGACAGGACCAGGTACCCACAGCTGTGGGGCAGGCAGGGACTGGGGGAACAGGGGTGAAATAGGGAGGGGAGAAGCCAGAGCTCAATTAAAACAACTTTATTTCATGGCAGGAGATAAAGGGATTCCACCAGTCCTGTCCCCCCCAGGGGTCCCTGCACCCCCCTCTGACACTGCCAGCATTGGGACCCAGACAAGGACTGGCACTGGGAAGATTCTCCCTGCAGCCAGAGTGGTGGTGAAGGTTCTGGAGGGCCTCAGAAGGCCCTGAAAGAGTTGGGAGCAAACATGGTCCTTAATTCATGGCAGAAGCAACTCTGGACCTCAGGATCACACACCAGGGTGGCAAGGGGGGCCAGGAGCACCTAACACTCCCTGCAAAGGGACTGCGGGGGCCACGGAGAGGCTGGGGGTGTCCCAGCCTCCTGCCTAAGCTCCCATCATGCAGAAATCACAATATAACATTAATAATATTATTATATTAAAAATATTAATAAAAATACTCCAGGCGGACAGCCCCAGAGCAGAACTTGACAAATGTCCCAGACCTTGGGATCCACTTGTCTGCTCTTGCCACAGCAGTGAAATCCTCCTTGGGGCCATGGGAAGGGTGCAGGGGGGTTAGTGCAGCCCCTGGGCCAGGATGCTGCCCACCAGCGCTGTGTCCTGCAGCCTGTGCTCCAGCGCTGCCTCCTCCAGCGTCAGGGAAACCTGAGTGGGAGAACAAGGATGCTCAGCACTGTGCTGCCAGATCCTGCCCCAGTCCCACCACTGGATCATGGCCCACCACTGGACCCCAGTGCTGTCACCAGACCCAGCCTCACCACCCCATGGTACCTTGGCCAGCCGGGCCTCCTTGGCCCTCTTGAGCTCGAGGACACCACGGGACTCCAGGAGGGTGACAAGGGACAGACACTCAGCCTGGTCGACAGCGGGGAGCTGCTGCCGCCGGCACACCTGGCTATAGGTGTCGTGGAGCTGGGAAGGGCAGGAGGGGTTACACCACAGCAAAGCACCCAAGAGACATCCCAGGGACACCCACCCATTGCCCAGGTCCAGCCCTGAGAGGGTCCCACTGCCACTCACCTTCCCCAGGGTCACCTCACGTGTCTGTGAGCGCCGGGTAAGCAGGAGCAGGGAGCAGAGCAGCACCTTCTGCTGCAGCGGGAAGGTGTCCTGGGCCCCCTGGGACCCTCCTGCCAGCCGGTCCCCAAACACCTCCGAGAGCACCCGGGAGATGTGCAGGAGCCCCACACGCTTGGGGACAGGGGACACTGAGGAGTCACCTGTGGGACAGAGAGAGGATCCCAGGGAAGTGAGAAAAGTGAGGTGCTAGTTGAGAAAAGTGCCCCACAAAGGGAGCCCAGACTCCCACTGAGGACACCCCAGAGGAGCCCCCCCAGGGTTTTGGCTCTGGTAGCAGTGACTCACCCCCAGGCAGTGGCTTGAGCAGGGTCTGGCCTCGCACCTCCAGCTCCACCACCTCCACAGCACGCCTGGAGAGGGACAGCCCTGAGCACCAGGCAGAGCACAGTGCACCACTGGCACAAGCAACCTGGTGCAGGGAAGCCATGGAGACCCACAGGGACCAAGCTGGCTCTGGCACCACCAGGTTTTGGGGCACGCACTGACCTACAAACATCCAGGGCCTTGCGAGCATCACCGGAGACTGCAGAGACCTTGCGGGCACAGAACTGGAGCGCAGCAGAGTCCAGGACGGGGTCACCTGCAACCTGTGAGGCACCAGAGTTGTCAGTGCTGCCACCCATGTGGGCAGAGGACCCCATGTCCCACCCTCTGTCCTCCCTGTGTCCCCACCTGCCCCAGCCGCTCCTGCAGGATGCGGGTGAGCTGTTCCTTGGTGTAGGGTGTGAAGTGCAGCAGCTGGGGGCTGCCGGCTGTGTGGGCTCCCAGCCTGGCCAGGCTGCGGTCTGTCAGGTCCAGGGCATTGGCCAACCCTGCAGGGAGAGGGGAAGAGGAGGATGAGGGCTGTTCTCCAAAGAGGGAGCAGGAAGGGGCTGCGACGGCAAGACCCCATCAACCCCTGCAAAAGAGGGAGGGTGCCCAGGGCAGCAGTGCTACACCCTGCACACTCACCCACGAGGACGAGCCTGGAGCTGGGCAGCTGGGGCCACTCAAAGAGGGTGTAGAGCACATCCTGGCCTTTGCTCTCCAGTTGGTCCAGCTCATCCAGCACCAGGAGGCTGTGGGAGAGCCCAGATCAACCCTTGCTCTATCCCCTCACAGCACTCCAAGCAGGGAAGGCAGAGCTGCTGCTAGCCTGCCTCTCCTGGCATCCAGGGGGATCCCACTCCACCCACAAGAGACAGGGAACTCACACCATGGGCCCCTGGGCCGTCAGATGCTTCTCCAGGCTCCGGATACGCTCCCGGCCAGTGGCCACAGGCAGCCCCAGGTGCTGTGCCAGGGCAGGGAAGACGCTGTGGGGACTGCCCAGTGCCATGCAGTTCAGCACCACAGTCTTGCTCTTGGCCAGCTCATCCTGCTGGGAATGGGAATGTTACACTGGCCCCATGCCACTGCCCCCAGCCCCCACAGCAGCCCCACGGCTGCGGCCATGGCACACACCTTGCAGTCGAGCAGAACACGGCTCAGACAGGCTGTTTTCCCAGTTCCGGGAGCTCCGGACACATAGAGGCTGCCGGGACGGCGCCCCAGGACGTGTTCCCGCAGGAACTGCCGGAGGATCCCCGTCTCCCGCTCCCTGCCCTGGAGCTGGTCGGGCACTGCTGCATGCAGCACCTGCTTGACCTGCTGGTAACAGGTACCTGTACAGGGAGCAAGAGGACTCAGGGAAGGATGTGGCACTGCTGGGATGCCATCCCAACAGATCATCATCCCCATCCATGTCCCCATCCCCATCCCTGCCTTCATATCTATCCCCAGCTCTATACAACCATCCCCATCCCTATCCCCAACCCCATCATTTGCTCCACCCTCAACTCTATCCCACCCTATCCATATTCCAAATCCTTACCCCATCTCTGCATCCCCCCATAACCCATCCATAACCCCATATCCAGCCCTGCCCACACTCACCTTCCTGCCTGAAGAGCCGGGTGTGTTGGTGCTGCCCGCTGAGCCCCGAGCTTCGAGGGGTCTCTGGTCCCCTGCTCCGTGGGGATGGCCCCGGGCTCTTGGGCTTCTCGGGGGAGGCCGAGGGGTCCCCAAAGAGCAGGCGACGGCCCCGGTTCTCCTTGCTGCGCTTGGCCGGGGAGCCAGGCAGGGCATGGGGAACATTGCATAGGTTGTCATCACCTGCAGGGGCAATACGTTGGTGCTGACACGGGGCCGCTCTCCCTGGGGGACTTTGTGCTTCAGCCCCTCTAAAATACCCCGCGTGAGCAGCTCTTCCTCCCGAAATGGGGGTGAAGCCACAAATGCAGAGCCAGACAAGGCTGGGCCCATCTGTTTGCCCCAGCTCCCCGGGGTGAGAAGGAGGATGCACCCCCTGCCATTCCCGGGGGGTCTCGGCGGAAGGACTTACCCAGGCGTTTGCGGGGGCTCAGGGGCTGCACTTTGGGGCTCAGGGGCTGCGCTGTGGTCCGGCCTGAGCGTGTGCTCGGGGTGGCCTGGCCGGGGTCGGCGGGGCTTGAGGTCTTGGAACGCGGCGAGGGACGCAGAGCAGAGGCGTCCGGGTCGCTCTTGGCTGAGGGGGCAGCGAGCCGGCGGGCGCTCCTCGTGCGGGGGAAGTTGATGGTGGGCTGGCTCTGCGGGCTGCTGCTGGCCATGGCGGGGGCTACGGGTGGAGGAGGACAGCGGTCAGAGGGCGGGACCCCGGTCAGGTGAGAAAGACCGCCAGCCCCGCGGTTCCCGGCCACCCCCTGCCCCCCTAGTCCCAGTCCCCACTGCGCAGCCCCTCATCTCTGACCCCCATGCCCCCCCAAACCTTCTCCGCGTCCCCCGCGCTAACGCCACCAACCTTCTCGCGCCAAATGAGCCCCGGCTCCGCACTTCCCGCCACCANCCCACTTCCCGCCACCAGGCCGAGATGGCCCCGCCCCTTTCGCCCCATTGGCTGTGCCGCTGCCGCAGCTGCCAATCGCCGCGGCCGGAGGAAGGGCCGCAACAGAGCGGCCAATCAGCGAGGGCACCCGAGGCACGGCGGAAGATGCCGAGCGCGGCGCGCGGGGCATGCTGGGAGCTGTGGTCTGCCTGTGGGTACTCAGCGCTCCCAGTACCCCCAGTGCTCCCACAGCCGGCAACCCCCAACTTAGTCTTCCCCTTACTCCCAGTGCCACCAGTTCCTCCTATACCGCCTTTCTACTGCCGACTAGTTTTGTCTCTCCATGCTCCCAGTACTCCTCACCCCTCCTGCCAGTATTCCCCACCGCGTTTATCCTGTGCTCCCAGTGCTCACCCCCGCCAATCCCCCCTCCCCCTGCTCCCAGTACCCACAATCCTCCTTCCCAATGGTCCCAGTGCCACTAGTAACCCTGATCCTGCCTTCCTACTGCCTCTGTGTGCTCCCGGTGCCCTCCACCGTGTGTGCCAAAGTGCCCTGCCCCTAGCCCTTGGGGCATCACCTCCAAGAAAGAAACGGAGTTCCTGGGGACCTCCCCTTAGAGAATGTCCTTGATATCATTTACCACTTTATTACTTTTATTTAAATGTAATTTCCAGCTCCTCCAAATTCCTCTGTTCCCTTTTAAAAGGGCCCCTCGCTCCAGGAGGGGCAGAACCGTGTTGAACCTTTATTTAACCCAAAGGGCAGCAGTGGGGGGGCTCATTCTTCAGAGAAACCCCCCCACTCACCCCCACCCACCTTGCTCCAGCCTCAACAGGGGAAGGGTCCATCATCATAGAAAAAATCCCCTGAATGAGCCCAAACCCGTCTGCAGGAGTGACCCCCCTGCACGCCGTGCCCTTCCTGCTATGGTACAAAGAGATCAGTAACTACGTTAGTGTGAACCCCGCCCCGGGACCACCCGTCGGACAGGGAGTGTAAGGCAAAACATCACCGGCTCCCAGGGCCCCCCCACGTGCCCCCTGATGTGCCAGACCCAGCACAAACAGCACCCCTCCCCCATATAATTAGTGTTTTCTTGTTAAAATGCTTTGAGGGGAGTGAGCAGGGAGAGCCAGGGGAACCATGGGGGGAGTGCCAGGGGAGCAGTGGTTTTGAGGAGGGCACATGGTGGTGCCCTCCTGTGGGGTCAGAGAAAGAGGGTCCCCACCAGCCCGGTATTGTCGAGGTGTCCCTGCCTGGAACGTGAGTGGGAATGTTCCCCCTCCCCCCCCGGCCTCCTGTGCAAAAAAGCAATGAGCTGTGCCAGGATAACAAGGTTCCACCTGGATAACAGGCTTTCCCAGGATAACGAGGCTCTGCCGGCCTGTCCCTGCTTCCCCTTGCTCTGGGGGTCTCACAGCATGTCCATTCCCTGCCTGACCCCAGCCCCTCTCCATGAGCCCCCCGGTCCCAACAGCCAGCACACGGCTTGGCCTAAAGTCCTGTGCCCAGCTCCCAGGCAGATCCCGACCCAGGATCCATCAGGAGAAATGAGGGATGGATCCATCCAAGGCTTGCCACGAGGTCACTGAATCCTGGGGGGTGCATAGATGAGGCAGGGCTGGCGGAGCACGCTGGACTGGGGAGATCCGCTTGTCCTGGGAAAACCGGAGAGGCTGGGAGTGTGTCATGCAGGATCCGGGGGGCTGGGAGCTGGGGGGGTCCGGATGAGGAAGGGGAAGGAGGTCCATGTCTCTGCTCTGTAACAATCCACCTGCACAGTCCGGTTTCACCTGGGGATGGGGGGCAGAGGGGGAGCCCCACGCGTAGCTGGAAGACAAGGAAGCCTGTTGGAAGCAGGAGCTCCGCAGAGCCGGATCCAGCACGTCTGCTTTCCCTCCTCCACACCCCCGCGCCAGCTGCCGGCCCCCCCCGACCTCCCCGCGGAGATCTGGAGCCTGGGATTTGCGCCTGGCAGCAGCCGCTGCAGCCGCACCGAGCTCGGGGCTTTTCAAACCCGCATTAAACATTCATGGCTCTAAAAATAAACGAGCATCCCATTCTCCCCGGAGTCTCCGCCGGGATCCGCAGCGCTGACGCGCAGCACCAAGGGCACTTTGAGCTCTGCCAGGTCCAAGCACTGGTGCTCTGAGACTATCCTGGGATACACACAGGGTCTGCATCCCCCCAGCCCCTGCCCAGCCGAGGCTCTGGCTGCAGGGTCCTTCGAGATCCCCTTTGGTACCAATGGTGTTCAGCAAAGGCAGGAATGAGCCCTGCAGCATTTCCCAGCAGGCAAACCAGGAGCAGGTGGGATAGGGCATTCGCTCAGCCCAGATTTCTGGCCCCCCGCAGCAAAGAGAGGTGCCTTCAGGGCTTGGTACCCCTGAGAATGGGGCTCAGCACCCCCAGAAGACAGGCGGAGCCCAGGGCATGGCCATTGCACCACCCACCCTGTGCAGGGACAAACAGGACAGTGCCAGCCCCAAGGGCACTGGAGGGGAGAGGGAATTTGGGACACCCCCTCCTCCTCACCTCTGTTTGTTTTGCTGGGGTAGATTCTCTGGAAGTATTTATATTCCTCTGGGGCTGGGAAGTCTTCAACGGGATGAAAGGAGTATTTGGATTCAAAGTCATCTGTGAAGGAATGGCAGAAGGGGCAGGTGAGGGAAGTGGGCTCTGGGGAAGCCTGGCCAAAGCCATAGGGCTTAGCTCCGAGGGGGATCCATGCGAGGGTCCCACTCACCCAGGAATGCTCTGACGGTGGAGATGGAGTCCCGGTGCCCATTCCGCACGGGCGGTGGTGGCGGCGGCGGCCCGGCTGGGGTCCGGGTGGGGGGCGGCGGGGGCTTCCCCCGGCTGGGGGGCNNNNGGGTGGGGGCGGGGGGGCGTCGCGCCCTCCGTTCCGCAGCATCTGCAGGGGGGGCGGCGGAGCTGCAGGGAAGGGACAGCGGCATCAGAACCACACAGCATTCCCGGGCAAACCCAGGAACATCCCCTGAAGCATTCTGGGCCAGCTGCTGCACCAGATCGCAGCCCAGGGATGCTCCTACGCGTGCCCAGAGACTTCCTGCTTGCTCCTGACATCTGCATTCCTCATCCCTCAACCAGCTGCAGTGCAGGGACCAGCAAGCCCTGCTGCCCTCCAGCTCACCAACCACCCCGGGGGCTGCTCCAGCCCACACTGGGCACAGGGCCCTCTGCACTAGAGGGGATCCTAGGAGCAGCTATGATCCCACACATCCCCGAGTCTGAGGGCAGCAGCTCCACATGGAGCCAAGATGCTGCCTGCCAGCACTGTCACCAAGGCAGTGACACTGGACACAGGACCCACAGCCCCTCTGACCCACCTCTCACTCCGTCTCAGCCTCCAGCAGAGGCTCCGTGGCAGTTTGTGCTCCTCATTAGCCTAATTACACCCGGGCTGACAGAGCAGATCCCCAGCTGTAGCTCTGAGGAGGGATTCTGGCAGGGCCAGAAGGACAGAGTGGCTTGGCAGGGGCCCAGGCAGGAGCTGCGGTCTGGACGGGGAGCCCAGGAGAGCACAGGGGGGCACCGGGACACAGCCAACACCAGTCTCAGCCATGGGGACACACTCCCAAGGGCTGTACACCAGGGAAAGGCTTCTCCCTGCTCTGCCATAGCTTTTTGCACCCTCCCAGTAACATTTAGGAAGCTCAGGGGAGCTATTCCCTGCCATGTTCTCATCTCCCAACCCAGAAGAACACAGGCAGGAGTCAACACTAGGCTTGGAAGGAGCTGGATGGTCATGAGACATGACCAGGGACATGTGTTAAACATGGCACTGCAACTCCTCCCCAGCTCAGCCCCTACACAACATGCAAA
>VXBI01000926.1:0-62021 GCA_013397375.1 Toxostoma redivivum
TTATTCAACCCCCAACACCAGGACAAAGAAAGGAATAGTTGTTTAACATAAAAGACAACATTGGCACAATTTAGGCTGGAAAAGGTTTCTAGATATCAGAAGAATGACATCTAGGGAACTCTTTTACGGCTGGTTTAGGGCAACCTTGAGAAAGCTAGAAACTATTTAGTTTAAGATAGACCTTGAAGTAGTAATTAAGGACTTCAGCATGTAAATGCCTGCAGTTGGAGAAGACTCTTCCAAGAAAAGATTCCAAGAAGTTCTTTCCAATCATGTGGTCTCACACATTTCACAGCTGCACTTGTTCCTATACAGGCTCTCAGTGTAATATTTTAACCTCACCCAAGCAGGTCTTCACATCGCCAAAACAATCAGTACTCTTTATTATAGCCCTATTTAGCCTAAAGTCATGAGTTTAACCTTTAACCTGTTCCTCAGCCAAGGAAGAATATTAAAGATTAGTCAACTTCTGTAAAAATTTTTCACATGCACAGAAGGAAGACAGTAAATAAACACCAAAGACATTCATGTATCCAGGGCTGAGGTAAATTGTGCAATACGGGACACCAAATCTCTTTTCCCATAAGGCTCTCCAGAGGATCATATTCTTCCCACACAATTTCTCTTCCATCACATCAGGTAGTTTAATCATACCTGTTGTGATGAAAAGCCAAGTTCTAAATGAGTTTGGACAACCTCTGGACTCGGTTCCAAAATGACCAATACACCACATGCTAATTATCTACATATAAAATGCCTTCAGAGTTGGCATTTCTGTTTCAAAATGATGTATCACAAGGTCTTCACCCAGGATCTGGTGACTATACCTTTATAAACAATTTTAATAAATTCATCTGCAAAAACATGATTTTCCTTTTTTTCAGTAATCAGTTGGGATAAAAAAAAAAGCAAAACCAAAAATAAACACAATAAATTTCTGCAATTGCCGCCTTTCTAAATGAATTATCTTTATGACATAAAAGTTTTCAGTTTGCCGTTGTGGTCATTGTTTTCTGGCCAAGAACATAGCCAAAAAGCATGCCTAACTTCAGATGCTTTTCTTCCATATTTAAGAAGTTTCAGGTGTTGAGAAGTAAGGTACTTAGAGACAGAAAATAGAGCCATAACAAAGTCATAATCTTATAATATTTAAATAAACACTTATAATAAATCAAAATACACTATTATTTAATTGCAGAATGCAATATGTGTTTTACTGAATATTATCAAATTTATTAAACATTGCCTTTTTTCTGTTATTTTAAAACATAACCCTATATATTTCTGTTTTCTCCACAAGGGATAGAAAACCTTTTCTGTAAAAGGGGAATTGAGCAAGAAAGTACCAGTAAAACAGGAAGGTAATTCTCTCCTGGCCTCCTGGGAGAGAACAGATTTGAATATTGTTCCTAGCAGAGCATGCATGGTCAGTATAGTGAAAAATGTGTTTGTGGATGAAGGACACGACTGATGCAAATGAGGTTACACAGCTTTGTGATATTTTGGGGGAGGAAGTCGTGGCCTTTGCTTACTCCCTCACTTAAAGAGAAATACTGCACAGATCATCATCCTCTCTATCTCCAGTTTTCTGGCACTCTTAGAGTAGCATGGATATATGGAACAAGTCAAATATGGATATATTTACAAGTCAAAGGCATATCCCACATTTAGTTATGTGGTAATTAAGATGACAGTGCTGCTAATGAGCTGTATGTATTCCCTAATGCAAATCAGATTAGGAATTATGGAGATTATAACCTCCCACAAGGAAACTGTTGTCCAAATCCCTTGTGTAAATGTGACTTCTAGAAAGTTCAGACTCCTATCTGAGACTTCTAGAGAGTAATTACCATTATAACATATTATATTAAAGAGTCTCACCTGAAAGGAAGAATTATCAATGGCAAATATACGTGAGTTATTCAGGACAGATAGTCATTACAGCATAAATTCAGAGATTACTGTCCCTCAGAATATTCTTCTTAGCAAAAACATTTCATCACCAATAGATAACATGAAACAAAATAATACTTCCTAGGTCCTTGTAATCTAATCTATCCTTATATCTTTTTCTTAATGAAGATGCATTCACCAGATTGTTTGAGAGGTAAAATATCAACAGAAAAGCCTAGGGGGAAAAAAACCAAAAACAAACAAAACAAAACAAAACAAAAAGAACCAGATCAGAGTTGAAAATTTTCCCAAGCCATTATCAAAGTGCACTCTGATTCTTGTCATTCGGACTCTTCCACACATATGCTTTCAAGTCTAATGACTTACTCTGCTTCCATTCTGGAAATCATCATGGCACAAGTCCCACCCATTAGACAATTTTGAGCAAAGAAGCTTTGAGGCTTAGAGCAAGAAGAAAGCAGCCAAAAATGAGAATGGCCAGCTAAGGAAAGCAAGGTACAGCATGACCTGTCTCAATTCCTAAATAGCCCGTACTCCAGTCTAGAGGATTTGCTGAGTGAGCTGGCAGTGAGCTTAGAAGTGATGGCCCAAGGCCATCACAGTGCAAATGGAAACTGCCACCTGCACTCTCTGTGCTGTACCACCTTAGTTCTTAGAATATTTATGAAAGTACCAAATTGTAAGTAAATGCTACCCAGGACAATTGTTCAGTCAACAAATGGAACACATGTTTCTACAGCACTCTGATAACTGAGTAGGAGTCAGATTACATCCCATCAGCCAGCTGGGAAGCTTAGTTTTCCCA
This sequence comes from Toxostoma redivivum, assembly GCA_013397375.1. Taxonomy (NCBI): domain Eukaryota; kingdom Metazoa; phylum Chordata; class Aves; order Passeriformes; family Mimidae; genus Toxostoma; species Toxostoma redivivum. The sequence continues at coordinate 2,720 of VXBI01000926.1, forward strand.
TGTGATTGCGAACCACCAAGTTGTTTTTGGCAAGATACAAATAGCTGTGGCCCTGACAGACATCTAGTCACTGAATTTCCAATTATGGAGAAGTTGCATTTAGGAGTTTCAGATCTGAAATATGGACTTCACGGTAATGCCACAGTTATTGCTAAACAATTTGCCTATGAAGTTGCAGGCCAATCTGGGCAAAAAAAAGCCATAGAAATTCAGAAACAGTTTGCTAATGTACTTGTATTTGTCTAGAAAAGGATTAAAATGCTAATAGCCGAGGCATATGGATTTCCAGTTTCAGTAAAATGCAATTATTTTATCTCAAAATTGGCTTTTTTCAACTGATTGGTATTACTGGGAGATGAGGTGAGAAAGCAAGTTGGAATCTATTGATACCAAAATTTAGACAGAAAAGAGCTTCCTGGATTTTCTTCCTTTGAATTTGCAACATTAAAATTTTATCCTGTCTTCCTGTCTTCAAAAATCATCTGGCTATGCTGACACATTCAGCTTCCACTCAGGTGCCTTCAAAATTTCTTTGTACTATGGGTTCATTTCTTGCATATTTCGTATTGCAAAAAGGGTTTTCTGTACAAGTGTACAAGTAAATGGGATAGGCAATACTTTCTTTGAGCTGCTAAAGTGCTCATATTCTTCACAATGCCAGCTCTTTAGTATGGTCTATGTTGAAGGTGCAACATAGTTAGACAATCTCAAATTCCTATCTGATAATAGAAAAGTCTCTTTCTTGATAGGAAAAGGTTTTTGTGATCATACAGGTCACCAAGCATAGCAGAAAGTTTCATACACAATATATTCTCAGAAATTCATACAAGGGACTTTACAAAAATCTGATATTAGATCATATATTAAATATTTTAAAGAGGAAGCAATAACTAAATGATTTAATTTAATAAAAAAGAAATAACAATTAAAGAGAAAACTTGTGGAAACAGATTCACTAGTGCTTTGTAAAGAGTTGCACAGAATTTCTATTCATCTCTAATTTTGATACAGATTTTCAGATTCTTTCTACTTAAAAAAGAAAACAACAAAACATAATATTCACTATCTTGATTTAAGGATTTTATCAATGTATAAAAGAGGATTTTTGGAAACAAATGTTACCACCATCTCCAGGACAAGTTCCTATGGCATCAAAGGAGGAATGCTGCCACAAGTACAAAATAGCATAAGACAACAGCAGTATTACATAAAACAACCTAGACTAAGCTGATTTTTAAGATGATGACTTTGATGATGCCTGCAAGTGATCTAAAAACGTTTGCACTTAAAATTAATGTATACCCACTTTCATGATCCCATTTACAGCACGTAATTCTCCTGAGGCCTATCTGTTTTATTTCAGCTCAGAAATTATTTTTTTCCATATCTGTAGTTCTAATACTCAAAAACTATTTTATTATAAAGACCTATACTAACTGTATCTAGCAGAAAATCATCTTGGCTTGGATATAGAAGGGGTAGAAAAGCCAAACACAGTCTCTGTTCTTTCATTCTTTCCCGAACAAGACATACTCTGAGCAAGACTCTTCCTTACTAAAGGTTTGTAGCTTGTGTAAATTATATTGGCTACCCTGGCTTGACTGCATCCATGTCAAGCAGTCCATGTACAGCCTAAGCAGTAGCAGTATATCATCTCAGAAGAGTGCAGAGAGAGGTGGAAGAAGCTGACCAGGCATTAGACTATTCTAAACTGAGAACCAAGCTGGCACATTAGCATGGAACTCTGCTGGGGCTGATCTCTCTGGTGAGAAAGCGTCCATGGAGATGTACCCCCAGATAGTTGCTGACATTTTATGACTCTCCTTTACCTTTTATGGGAGCTGCCATTTATAGCCAAGAGATGGTTCTTATTTTATTCCCTCCCAGTTTCTGGATCTAAATCAGTACTAGAAGTCTGTTCAACAAACTCACATGAGACTTCCCTGTTCAAAGCTGCCACCACCAGCCTGCTGAAGTTTGAAGGTAACATTCACTGTGGTTTGGCTTTCTGCCTTATTTTCCCATCAGCATTTGTCTTAAACTTTTATTTATATTGTTCTTTCACAAGTAAAAACATACAGAGACAACTCTTTTATCTTCAGCTCTGTGGTGTGGTTTGATTTTGGCAGTGTTGTTTATAATCAGACCTGCTTAAGCTGTAAGTAAAACATTCATTTTCACCAGCAGATACAGAAATCATGTTTATACATTCAGTTCTGACTTAGTACAACCGATAATTGTAACATGCTTTTTGATCCCTAATTGCAAGGTGCAATAAGAATATGTTCTTATTGTTCTTGCAGTCTTGCAATCATTATACACACTTTTTTTTTATATTTAATAAAATTTATTATGATAGCTACAGAGAAATATATCCCAGCAATTTAGCACACCAAAACTATCTATTAAAAAAATTCTAGGATTTGGTTTCTCAAAGAAAATATATATAATAATGACAATGTTAGGGCCCCAAGTTTAGTCTCTATTCTCAGATGACCCAAGCAAGATATTTAAGTGTTGCTGTTGTATTTCATTTCAGTAAAAATTTGCTCTCCACTTTCTTCTCCATTACAGTTCCATTTGAAAGAAAAACAAAACACTACTGAAAATAGTTGTTAATTCAACATTAGCGTAAGTTCAGCAAAGCTCTGCACAAATCTTCCAGTACAGAATATGGCTTTCTTTGTTTAAGCTTCTAAATTACATTATATAAAAGCCTATTAGAATTTATATCACCCACCCAAAACCCTGTATAAACCCTAAGCTCTGCAAATTGTAATACAAACCAAAGATAGAAGATTGTAAGGGGAAATAAAATGCCAAACATAAGCTTCAGAATTTGCCAAGAAAACTGTAGATAAAAATAAAGCTTGGAGTTTAATACTTGGCTGCAGGAAAGCTTACTTTGTTGAGGACTAGAGTTTAGAATAATTCCGCAAAGAACTCTGGCACTAGGAGACTGCAAGGACTTATGTTATTTAGAAAACAGTTTCTTCTACAGACAGAATGATTAGCTTTCAAGATCATATCTGGCTTTCCTTCTTCTTAGTTTTTAGTTAATATAAAATCTTTTTGACACTAGTCTTTTTGGAGAAGACCCAGAGTGGGGAAAAATGAGTTCATTAAAATAGGACAGCTTTGCAACAGAGATGATAAATTCTATTATGGCTCAGAGTAGAAGCAACCGTAATCAGATATTTTGGCTACTTTATGTTCTCTTTGGCTACAGAGGAAAGGATTTTCCTCTGTGAGAGGCTACACCCCAAATAACCCAAGTATAGCACTGTTCTCTCAAGACATCTAGGCCAGAGATAAGTTACAATTCTAGAGCTTATTGCTACTATCAAGTTTCGAGTTTTGCACATCGTTCCATGCAAGGGAGTATATACCACCATCTATTTCTACCACTGAAATGCTCTGCTCAAATATAGTCCTTGAGAGCAAGACTATATTAGCTCTTTGCACAGCTCATGGCAGTGAACAAAAATCAACTCCTAACTTGTGAGGCTGCTTCTCTTGCACCTATTATTTCTGACTCAGAGTCAGAAGGCTGGTGTGTGATCCCATAGCTACGTGGTTTGATCTGCACCTGGGCTGCTGCAGTCTTGCTCTCCTCTGCATGCTACCATCTACCTCTCCTGTGCTAGCACTGCTGCTTCTGCAATTGTTTGGTGAGGTGAGCTAGCTGAAAACCAATCATAAAAAAAAAAAGGATTAATTTTTTGTCTGGCTCAGGCCTCAAAGGAGAGTGGACCATGGCAGCCCCCAGTAGTTCAGCTACAATTGGTGCAACAGTGCACCTTTATTCACATCTCCAGCTTGCCCATCACATCGGACTCTTCTATCTCCTCCACTAGATTTTCTAACTGGAGCCCTGTGCTTTCTTCTGGCAGATTCTCAGCTGAATCTCTTTATAAGCATCCCCTGAGCTATCTTATTCTTCCCCTTCCAATCCCCTGTACTTAACCTCAGTGAAAATGCTGACATGCAGCGACAACTTGTTATAAACGGAGATCAAAAATATCCCCCTTGTTTACTTACCCTGCCTATTTGCAAGGCTTGTTTATGTGACAGTCTTTGAAGTACTGGCTATGTCTGTGCTATATATACTGCTCAAATACAGAACAAAAATTTCAGCTGGAGACACAAGGCAATAAAAGTTCCATGTCCTAGATCTAATAGAGAGTTGCTCAAGGAACAGGTGATGTGTGTATCAGTACCAGTACTTCCAGTGCTAGTACCTGTTACCATTGCCATAGAAAAAAAATTAAATTAAATTTTTAAAAAAGAGTTGTGAGGTAAGGAGCACTTGTGTTACTTGAGTTGTGCATTTCTAAATAAGTTACCCATTATGCATGCTCACTGTACCTGTGCTTGTGAGGCTCAGCAAAGAGAAATAGGGGGTTCTGTGATTAAATTCCTCCAAGTTGCAGCTGCCTTCAGAAGCAGCAGAGCGACCCAAGCCAGCAGGACTTACTGTAAAAGAGGGGAAGGATTGTTCTTAACCTATCATGCTGACTAAATCCCACAGACAGCAGCTCTTCCACTGTGTCCTCAGATATATGTGAACCCTGAGCACATTTTCAGCCCAGCTGTAACAAAGTTATTTGGCTTTGGTGAAAGAGCCATGAATGTCACCTGCACACTGCTGACACAGGATGCCTCACTGCTTCATGTGCTTTTTTGAATGTAGAGATTCCTCAAAAACACTAAGCTTGTGGGATAAAAATGTCACTCAGAACTACTACAATGTTTCTTTGGGGCAAGAAGGTACAGACAAATCAAAGGCCATTCCTTCTATCCTTGCTACTGTCCTCAAGCAAGCTGCACACTATAAATCTGGGGCGCCTCAAAGCACCTTTATTAACAGGCCCAAATGTGATTCCTGGTAACAAAGTCCAGACTGCGTTACTAAAATAAGACCATAGAAACTAAGCACTCTTTGGACATACTTTGCCAGTAGATTGCCAGCACAGGTCCTATATGATTGGTCCTGATAAGAGCAATCCTCCAGCAACTATCCCACAGTGTCTTTGTTCTTCAGGTAGTATAAACTGCAGCTACTTTTTAGCACTCCTCCACCCAGGAACTCAGACACCATCACTCTTTTCTGAAAAGCTCATTTCCTTGCCCCCTTGTCAGACATAATCTCCATCTCAAAACTGTACTGCTGCCTGGGAAAGGATTCTTGGATACCTTAGGCCTGCAGGTTTGTAGTGCCTCTTGGATCCCACTGCAAGACACATTTACATGGTTGCTGAAGCCTGTAAAGCAAAAGTGGGCTCTGCTAGAAATGCATTAGGTAAAGGCATAGCGAGAGCCTTACTGGGAAGGGAAGAAAACATCCAATCCAGGCTGTTCTCCTCCAGAATAGACAGGTTCTTGATAAACCTGGCAATGATGCTACACCAGTGTTGTCACTTGTCATTCATACCTCCTAAGACTCAGAACGGGAACAGTTGGCAGTGCCCACTGAGAATGGATTTGAGGTATTATCCCTGATAATATATACCTGGCAGATATACACTGAGGAGGGGGATATGGACTTTATTTCCAGCAGGAATAGCTCTGTCCTAAGTCAGATTAAATCTACATTTTGAAAGAGATACAGTAAGAGCAAGGGGAGGTAGTTCAAATTACTCTGGCACACATTCTTCTCACTCAAGAAATCTGTAATCTACATTCCCCTTCCTTTGCAATGTATGAGATGTATGCAGGTAGTTAGAGAATAAAAAATTTGACTTTTAAAACCAACTAACCCCAGGAGTGTGTCCTAAGGAAGCAGACTCAAGGAAAGGACTGAGAATTTCCACTGAGAAGCACATCAGGAGGCTAGGAGAGCACTGAAAGTGGTCCTGATGATCCTGACTCTGGGAAATAGCTTGTGACAGCACATTGGCACTCTAATGTAGCTTTGCAATTGCCCACACCCAAATATGCTTGTCAGTCAAGGAATTTTGACAAGATACTCACGGTATGGCATTCACACATCTTGCAAACAAGTATATTAGATTTTCCATGGACATGGCGCACAGCAAAGATCCTACAGAGCAGGATTTTGGATGCTGGTAGGATGCTGTTCACACTGGTTCTGCATCTAGTGTCTGTAGCCACTCATAATGATGGCATATCACAAAGATCCTGAGCACAAACATAACAGCCAAGTAGCCAAAGGCTATCTACTCTAGCTTTTACTGACAGACCTGGCTTTAGTCATGTTGACCAAGACTAGTGACAGGCATAAAGAAATTGAACAGTTTGCCTGAGTTCATCCATATGGAATTAGCCTAAGCATTAGAGCCTCTCTCTTTACTTCTGCAATCAGAGATTGATCTGTACCCAGTGTTCTATATTGTACCAAAGCACATGGCTTCATGCTGGCAGCCTGAGCTTGTGTCACACAAACCACTGCTGCTAGGTAGAAACCAACCTTCTGTATATTGACGACTGTGCCTATAAAGTTTGCTTCTTATGTTATCTTATTGGAACAGCTTCGCAGAAACAGAAGTCATTTAATAACTCCTTATCCAAGCTTCAAGCTGGGTTTTATCTTTCCGTTCTTCTTGCAAAGGATATTGTTTGTGAAAAATAATCTGACTGACCATGGACTTCTTTCTGTTTGTTTCTTTGCCCATGAAAGCACTTATACTTAATTTCTTTTCCTGTATGTAGTCAGACAAGTTTAACTATTTTCTAACTTGGCCAGTAGATATGTTTGTACATGAATATGCATCCTATCTCATGGTTAAATACCAGTTTCATTGTTTTTAATGCAATGTTTGATCTTCACATACTAAGTGCTATACATGTTGGATATGCTAGGTATATATTTTAGATCTCATAAGTGCAAGTGACCACAACAGTCTTTATAAACTCAACACTATTGAAGAACCAATATTAGATACATATGACACTATTCTAACGAAGGAGAAAGAGACCAGACTTGGACTTCAAGAAACATCTTTTTTTGTGAAAATGTGTGATGCTCTTTTCAGCTGAAGGTGACTAAAGATGCACAATAAAAAATGAAAAAAAATCTATTAATCAGTGAAAGGGGGAGAGATTGCAAGGCAGAGAAGAGACTGATGGCTTTCCATAAAAATGTTTCGATTCTTGCTTTGATTTCCTTTAGCTTTGCGTTTTGCTGTTGCCTAAGGAAAACTCTGATCGAACACATCACATCTAATGTCAGACAGAGTTAATCTAATTCTTTGCGTGAAATACTGTTGGTTTACCAAAACGATGCATCAAATCCCTAACTAGTTCAAAGGCTGTGTGCACAAGTTATTATTTCCCTAGAGATAGGACAATCCAAATAAAACATTGTTTCTGCTCCTTGGACCAGAAACAGAAAAGACCAGTTTTGCAGTAACAGGCACTCCTAACATTAGGCCTATTTTGTCTGACAGAAATGACTTGAAAGGTTGTCAGCTTTATGCCTCTATTGAGGACTGTAAAAAGATCACAGAATAACACCTAGATACCAATGAAGGAAATTATTTTTTAAGATACAAGTGAATTTCCTGTATCTCTAAGTTTTCTGAGTTCCACTAAGAGGAAATGTGATTTTTTTTTCAGTGTTGCTGTAGAAAATTCCATTCATGAGAATTAGATTGACAGTCTCTATCTCACACTATCCAAAAAGAATCTCCCATACACATATTAGCTCATTTACTGTTATGAATGGCAACTGCTTATGGCAGCACAAACAGCTCTGGGGGCTATTTGATGTAAATTCTGCAATCGCTTAATTCTGTGCAGCTCCAATGACTTCAGTGCAAATATGTTAGATTTAAATAAGCACAAACAAGCAAAATTAGAACTTGGAACCACGCTCAGCAAAGTTTTCTCACAGTCAGTCCTACTTGCAGAAAGAATTATTTCGTCTTTCCTTTTAAATATATTTGAAGCCTTAAAAAATCGCTTCTTTCCTACAACACACACAGGTACTGTCACAATGTTGCATCCCACTTGAAGCGTCTTCTTGGCTTTTAGAAGGAAAAAAGATGCAATTCTATATTAAAATTGTAGCACAGAGTGTAATTTTTGGCAGAAACAAAACTACCTCAGATGGGCATAATTTAAGATGTATCTCTCTGCAGACAGCTGCATTCAGAGCAGACATGGCAGAATCATCATACTTTCACCGTGTCATGTATTTATGATCCCACTAGAAAATAAAACTAAAAAAGGAAAAAAACTTGCTGAGTCCAGTTACACCTTTAAAATGAGAGCAGGTACAAACATGCTCTACTTAGAGCTGCACCAAGAACAGCTCATTCAAACACATGCAGAAAACACATTCACTCCTATTCCAGCCTCCTAGCATGCCTATCAGCCACCAGAGCAGGGCAGAAAAATCACTTAACAGTACTTGTCAGAAGTACTTTACCCCTCTCCATTTTCAGGTGCATAATTCCTAATCTGAGGAATTTGGGCAGTTGTATATCTTTGAGAATCCAAATCTAAACTTCAAGTAATTAGACCTGAATCATTAAACACGTATTTGCAAAAACCTACCCTGTTGGGAATACATCCTTACCCAAATCCCTATGCCGGATTTGGATTATTCGCTTTGTTCTCTGCAATCCACATCCCACAATTCCCTGCGGCAAATAACTAAAATGCTTACACCTTCAAAAAACTGGCACTTCTGACTGCCCGCGGTAAATCATCTCCTTACTGGAGAGCAGGCAAACAGGTGAGAAATGTCTGGGACTTCACTAAATGTGAAGTCCCTCTTCTGAGGAGGAAATGTTTTGCCCATTACAATCTTTCACCTTCTCCAAGTGTTGCCAAGCACTGGAACAGGCTGCCCGGGGTGGTGTTTGAGTAAGCACCCCTGGGGGACTTTGAAGAAGTGTAGATGTGGTGCTACGGGATGGTGGTTTTAGGGTTATGGCTGGACCCGGTGATCATAAGGGTCTTCTACAAACCAAATGACTGTTAGATGATAGAATCTTAGATTGATTCTTAGATGCATGGCTGCATCTAAAGAACTTACAAAGCAGGAGAGATGAGAATTTTTAGACTTACTATAGCTCATTGAGTTATATCAGCATCTTGCACACTGAGCCCTGTGTATCAGCTGCTATTGAAGTAATTTAAATCTTTTATTCCTTCTAGGTTAAATAAAATCAATTTGAAAGCTTCACAGATTAGTTTAACATACAAGATATACTACAGGGAGAAGACAGAGAATATTTCTCTACGAAGTCATGAATGCTGGTTTCAGAGAATACTCTAAATCAGCAGACCATCACTGGTCACCAGAAAATGTCTTCAACAGTTTTATGGTGTAAATGTCACTGTTCTTCAATACATTTGGATCTAAAATTTTATTAAGGTAAGAAATGTATCATACATAGGTTACATATTTTGCATCAGTCTGTTATCTAGCATGTACGTTTCTTTTCCTGTGACTGTTTTCAGGTTCCACACCTCTGCCTGCTGGAGCCAAACACAAGGAGATGGGATACATCATCTTACAGATTTCACAAACAAAAGCACTCAAGTTGTGAGCTCCCACCTGAAGAAACAAATTCGGATACCGTGAAATTCAACTGACAATTTTCTTGCCTGAAAGAGACTTGTTAGCAGAGGAGAAAGACTTGAACCAGTTAGTGATGAAGAATGCAGCATCACCTTTCACAACACTAACATGCATAAGATTAGGTGATTCCAGCCCATCCTCTTAGCTCCTTCCTTGAAGTAGACCAAAGTGCCCCAACACATTTCAATAGGAGTACTAAAATGTATTCATCTGACAAATAACAATTAAGATTTTTTTGTTTATTTGTTGGTTGCTGTTTGGGTGTTTTTCTCCCAAGTTTCAAGAAGATTCTTGTAAGATATCTATTTCCTCGTGTACAAATACATGACCCAGCCTCATTATGTGTATTCCTGAGACTCAAGATGACCTCAAGACTAATCTTAACCTTCTAACTAGGAGATTCCTTAGACATTAAGTCTTGCTCAGAGACACAGCAGGCTGCTGCCTTTCAGCAAACCTTGTTTTCATTGTCTAAAGGGGCTCTGCTGTGAGCACAATTTAAAGGAGATCACAGAACACAGGACCGGAAAAAAACCTCATATAGAAGTCTCTCTCCTAGCCCTGAATCAGCAGTATCTATATGATTCTTGGCACAGTGATGGTGCAGTTTTTCCCCCTAAAGGCTGCAGAAAGGATAACTACCTCAACTATTAAATGAGGCCTTGCCTGCATCCAGTCCAAACATAACTTTCTGCAGCTCAAGTACCATGCACATATAACACAGGGCATCATTCATTCCTTTCCATTTTGCGGTTATCTTGTCTATATTTGATGCCTTTTTAATCTTTCTTCTGGCAGCTCTTTCCTAGACTAGGGACTGACATTTTTCTGTCTTGTAGACCTTAACTGTTAGCTGGAGTTACCAGCAGGAGAACAGCACTGCATTTCATTGATTGCCATAGTGACAACTTATTGGTATGCCTGAAGATCTTTATCTTTCAAAAATCTATTTAATTGTCTAGGACTTCAAAAGTTTTTTATGACATATATCAATAGACATTTTATCTCTTCACTGGTAAATGCACTAATTTTATTTACCACTGAATTGTATTATTTCACTGTGCCATTAAAATAAATGATTTGCAAATGCACAGAACTTTCATTTAATTCTGTAGCACATCTGTCTACAGAAAACCACTGGGTACCATAAGTTTTCCATATAATATGTGAGAAGAATATGCTACTCCTCTAGTCAGCTACCCTTTCACCTGCTGACAACAGCAATAGTCAAGATAATTCGACTAGTAGCAAAATGAAGAAATAGAAGATTATTTCTCCTCCCTTTTCACAAACACATTATTCAATTTTTCCAGTATCTGGTGTTTATCAGTTTTTTTATTAGACAGTTTACCTATATACTTTGTCCATACCAACAACTGATAAACTACCACAGTCAAAATGGAAAACCACATCTGTTCAGGAAGTGTGCACAGACAAGAAAGTTACTTCATTAATCATTATCTCTGTGTGTCCAATCAAAAAGTAATTTCTGGCTTTTCAATAGGAAAAATGCAGGTGTATCTGCTTTGCAAATTGCTTAGTACCTGTGATGTTTAGACTTTGGTATCCTTTCTAAAAAAGTTAGGTGTGGAATACTTCAGGTGTCCATAGTTAAAAATCACCACTACAATGTAGTCTGCATGGACAATTAATAATTAAATAAATCAGAACAAATTACACCCTGACATTATAAAGCACTGCTGGAACAAAGCAAGTGGAAAAAAACCCCACAAAGTTCTTTGTTTAGCAGATGAATCAGTTTCATCATCCTTGGTAACAAGATCAGGCACTGTAATTAACGGTTAAAAAGCTAGTAGTGTAATTCATCTGAGTTAACTGAAACCAGGGTGTGATGCCTGAGTATGTTTTTGTGGAAGGGTGTTAGCTTTCCAAGCCCTCTTCACAAGAACAGAAAACAGCATCAGTATTCTTTTCAGTCAGTTAGATACAGACATTTTAATCGACCTGTAACTAAAAGTCTTTAGAAACAAAGAGCAAAGAGAAGAGAAAAACACCACACTCAAGTACTATCTTAAGGAAGAGAAAAAAAGAAAGAAAGAGGTTTCATATAACTAAGCAGTTTCTGTAACTAACTAAAGTGTTCAAGAGCAAGTGTCTCAAGCTGGAGACCTGATCTGTCAAAACTTTGTCTCTAAATGATTCCCACTCAGGTAAGAACATTCATAAGAGCTGTAGCACTGATTTTTATGCTTCTTCTCTCCATGGAAAGTAGAGGATAAAACAAGTACAGTTCCAAACATTATTTTATACACTGTCATGTAGCATTCCCTTTTATGTTTGTCTCTTTCTCTTTCCACTCTGAGTGACATTAGTACATTTCAATAAAAATATATTAAAATTTCGGCATGGCCAGATCTTAACTGCTTGCAAAATACCTGAGCTGGTCTTACATCATATGAAGCAGAGATGGGGCCACCCTGTCACCTGTGTACAGGCCCCAGCATCTCAAACCTACCACAGACATAAGTGACCCAGCCTTCTCTGTGGAGCCTTGGATCCAAGCTACACTGAAGTCTTCAGTTTCTTCCAAAAAAAACAAAAAAAAAACTTCTCTAAGACTCTACTGCATTCAGAGACATTGAAGTTTAACCATGCACTACTACAGTCTCTGCAATCTTCCATTCTGTGGTCTTCAGGGCTATAGATAAGCTCTACTGTCAGAATAACCTTGGCAAAACCCTTCCTTCACAACATCCTCAACCTTTGAATTCTTTCAGTGTCACTTTTTCTACCCAGTACTCTGCTCTGGCTTTTAAGATCTCCAAGATTTCTTGGCTTCTCTATTGGTTTGCTAGGTTGACTTACTACCTATCCTCAGGAGCAGCATAAATCCTTTACAGTGACACTATAGGCCACTAATCTGTTTAGCAGATGCTTTTAATCATTTGGGATTAGACAGAATATAACTAACAAAGCAGACATAATTAGAGCAAGGAAAGAAAGAGAATAGACTTGGGGTTTGACTTGAGCCAGGTGAAGTGTGACCCAAAATATTTTTAAGAACTGCCTGAAGCTATTTCAGAACCATTAACAATTATCATTGAGAACTTGTGGAGGAAGGATGAGGCTTTTGATAACAGCTGAATACAGTGCTTATCTGTTAAAATAGAGAGATAGGAGGACCCTAGAAATGACAGAGCACTTAGCCTAACACTTAAGTTTTTGGAAAGACATCAGAGCAAACCATTCAGCTCCTATGTAAGCACCTCATAGATAAGAACACATCAGCAGGGTTTTGTCAGTAGCAAATCACTTCAGTGCAAGTTAATTTTCTTTAAGGCAAACAGCAAGTCTAAAACCCAGTGGAGATATGAGCAATTGTTGGATTGTTGCTTTGTTAAGGCTTTCATACTCTATTATAACAGTCTCATAGGCAAGCTATGTCAACATCTTATGGACAAAATATAGAAAAAATATTCAGAATGATGAGCTATCAGTGAGAAATTGTCCAAGTGGAAAGTATATCAACCTGTGTTATGGAGAACACTGCTCTAGAGCTCAGCTAGTCAATATATGTATCTGTGATCTGAAAGCTGGTAGAGACTTACTTCATCTGCAAACAATGTCAAACAGGAGGGAGCTGTGAGCACTCTGGAAGATGACAACTGAAAGTAAATAGCACAATGCAATGAGTAACTGGGTCTCTGGCCCTGTTTCTGTGACTGTATTTTTCTTCATATCTAAACCTTACAGAAAACACAGGCTTTAATCACCTAATTTGACACGTCCTAAGGCTTCCTTTTACCCATTTTGTGCTTTCATTCAATATTTTTTGGCCAAATCCAGACAATTTTGTATCTCCTCTCCTCCTCAAGGCTATCACAACTTAATGCTTGACTGCAAGTTCCTGTTGAGCAGAGCTGCTTTTCACTGTATTTGCACGACTCAAAACTGCTGTGGTTTCTGACAGTTTACATGTCACAAATCAGTTAAAAGAAAAGATTAAAAATCTAACATAAACCAGGCAGGCCTCTTCTTTGTCAGAAGTGACAACTGTCGTTTTCAGCATTAAAGTATTTAAAGTATTCTGAATGTTTTGCACAGGACAGCACACTGGGTAGGAATTGAATTTAAATTTTCATGTACTTTTAATTTGCTTTCTTTTCATACAATATCTAAGGAAGAAGTATTCAGCTCTTGTATGAACTAATAGTGCATGTACTGAGGGCTGATGTGGAAAACAAAGCAAACTCTATATAAAACGAAATCATTCCATACAAGGACACAGGAACCTAAGAGATGGAATTGCCAGCCCTAAATGGCACAGCAGCAAGCTTCTGCAGTGTCTGATCTTGCAAACATTGAACACACATGCCCAGCTTGACTATGAATAACCCTATTGAGTTGAATGGAATTACTTACAGTAGTAAAGTCCCTGCGTAAGCACTCACAGATTTGGGATTTAGCACAGGCAATTAGAAAAACAAAAGGAAGAAACCAGATGTCTCCTGTGCTACAGGGAAGTTTCAGACCAGCAGATCTGCTCAGACCCTGATGCAGAAAGGCTGGAACTTCCTGTAAACACCTACTGTGGAGTCTTCCAAGCAAGCAGATGGGGTGGAGCTCCCATGTACCAGAGGAACTGCAGTACCTACTCAAACATCTCCACAGTGTCTGTGGTGCTTCTGGATCTAAGGTGGGAATAAAAGGCACCCTCAAATTTGGCACCTGTGGACCTTTCACACAGTTCAGAGAAACTGAATTCCATACTGTATATTCATTCACAGTGAAATACAAGCCAAGAGTAAAACCCCACAGGCTTTTTACACACTGCCTTCACCCCACCACGCTGGTATTTTCCAAACTCTCAGTCAAATGAATACACATGTCCAGAACCTTTGAAGGGCTAGCCTCCATACTGCAATGCATTTCCTCTTTACTGTCTTTGTTATCATTTAGATCTGACTTTGGTTTGCTTGATAGTTTTAAATGCCTTTATTTTTATTTTTTTTTTTTTTTTACTTAGGGAGTAAAGCAATTCACTAGATCCTAAAAGGCACTTAAGTCACAACACAAAAATAAATTATCTATGGAGGATTTAAAATAGGCCTGTACTCTCTATTCTGTAATGCTTTATAATTTAGTCACTGGAATGGAGAAGGGATGATACCACAGTCAAAGTGTAGGATTGACACTTAAGAGACAGGGACTTTACCACTGACTCTTAGAAATATCCTCTGTGATTCTAAGCACATTATCCACATTCTTTGGCTGAGTTTCCATCAGTGATCCATCATATACAATCAGAATCTTCGAGCCAGATACTTTGATACCTTGCACTCTGCATCCTGTAAATCTAGAGAGTTTCCTTTTCAATACCTCATATGCTGCCTACCCTATAACTGACATTTTCAAAGGAAGTGAGAATGAAGTGGGAGAAATTAGTTCAGAAATCAGAGCATTCAAGTTGCAAACTGGGGCTGGATTTGAAATCCTAAGGCTTAATTCATTAATGAAAACATCTGACAAGAAAGTGCTCTGGACACAATGTGCTGTTTCTTACATTTTTCTCTCTCATGTTTGCTTGCTCCAAAAACCATGTTCACGTATCAGTCTCTGCAAGGTCAGCCTGAAGGTGTTGTAGTTACAACAGAATTAGAACAGGAATAGCCCCCCAGGAAAGTGCTTTACAGCAGACTACCTTTGACTTCAGCATGGGAAAATAATACCAACAACCTCTTTTAGGCTGATACTTCTGCCTAACAGAGTAACAGGAAGTGGCACGCACAGTGCTCACAGTACTCATCTATCGCACTGGTCCCTCTAAAGCAGAGGTGCAGCAGAGCACAAAGCAGGAGCCAAAGAGCTTTTATCCATGTTCACTCTCCACCCTGCTCGGCAAGGCAGCAGGACACATGAGCAGGGCTCAGATGATGGCAGCGGTGCCCCATCTCCTCCTTTGAAAGATGCAGGGCACTGATGCAGAACTGACTGCAAGGCTGTGGTGCAGCAGAGGAGGAACCAAGACATCCTGCGTGCAGTCACAATGAATCCCTCCTGGCATAGCCAGATGCTGTTCAGACGTCAGTGGCAGAAGTTCAGTGTTGCATCTAGAGCTAGTTTCAGTGAGCAACGCTAAAATAAGCTGTACAAACTGAAACACAGCTTTGCTGTCGCAAACTGTGGCCACAATGGGGAACTGTTCTGAACTTTAATGGCACAGTAAACTGAGTATCACCACCTCCAGAGAGACAGAAACTGTGTGCAGAGGCTATTGTCAGGCTATCTGGTCATGTTTTTTTTCTGCTTTCTCTACCTGAACAAAATCAGAGGTGTTAGTCAGAATAGACATGGTGAATTATTCTCACCAGTGATTCTGTCAGTAGTAACTCCTGATGCCTTCAAATTTAGTTTTCTTTTATTTTTTACTCAGATAAAAATATTAGAAAGTCCTCATTGTTTGTATTGTATTTCAAAGTTGTCTGAAAATGTATTTTTGAGAAGGGATGATCAGTAAATACTCATTCATCAGGATTATTCTGAACTAAAATGTGGGTTTAAATTTGATCACTCTCATAAAAAAAAATTAAGAAAGTCCTTGTGTGAACAGACGTGTACACATCTTTATGATATTCTGTCAGTTCACTGTTTCATAAGATTATATCATCATATGACAGCAGGCCCATTTGTATCACAGGCTTCTTTTGAACAGAGGATGTGTTTCAGCAGTTTGGACTTCTATCTCATGGGTGGGTGTTTGTTAGAGAAAAGATATGGATGGGCCTATTTAAGCAAGTGGACGGATAAAAGTCATGGAATACAGTTCCAGGGTTTTGACAGGTGTGAAACACCCCATAGCTAACTTTGAACAAGACACCAAGTACAAAATAGCAGCAACTGCAATGCCAAGAAAGCTTAGGAACCTCAGAATGCCCACTGAAGGCTGTCCAAAATCCTGGAGCTGTCAAGATGTCTCTGCTCTCAGGGCAGAGCAGAGCTGCCACATGAGCAAGAATTGGAGACAACCTCGCGACAAAGATATGTCATTGGCATTTCCTGGTATTGAATATTTGTGTAGAATATCTATGCTTGGTTCACTGCCGTGTCACCTGCTAGTTCTATGGTTTCAGCCACAATAGTTTCATACAGCTGAAATGTTTTTCCTGGCCACAAAAGTTTTGCCTTGCCCAGACAGAAATCCCCTCAAATGTTTATCTTGATCTCCTAGAATACTGGCCCAAGAAACAGGAGAGAAAAAGTACAACTAATGGAGCAAACAAATGGAGAGGACTGAAAAAGGAAACTGGAAAACACAGATCTAAAGAACAGAACAGTGAGCTACTTTCAAAAATATCAGAAGAATAGTTCCAGCTGCAAGAATAGAGAGGTATAGTGTGTGACAGTTTATTTCTGTATACATTAATAGAGGAGAGCCAGACCAGTTCAATAGGAGACATTATTATTGCTTGTGTGTAATAACAGCACACCTGAAACTACCAGTGAGGAGTTTTAACTTTACTAGGTCCATTTCTTACCTGAAGAATTGTCCTTATCCATCCCCTCAAGTTCCCTTTGCTAGAACCCAGGAAACTGGAATTTTGGCACCTTTCACATCCTTTGACAGTATATTCATGACTCCACAATGTATGTGGAGAGAGAAGTCAAGCTCATTGTTTTTAAATGCACTAAAACAAATTCCAGAAAAGTCAGCCGTAGGGTATTTACATGCTCATTACAAAAAGCAAGGATTGGGCACTAGACAGCTTCGATCTATTTAGTCACTTGTCTAAGCCAACATGATTTCTTTGAAATTTGGACAGATGCATGACACAGTTATTGCAGCTCAACAAACAGCTGGCAATTACTTGAACTGCAGCAAAGCATTCACTCTGTGTCAAGAGATCCCAGATGACAGAGGAATCCAGACCGATGGGGCCCATAGGCTTCCAGCTGTGGCACAAGATCAGGAAAACTAAGTATTGTGCCTGACTGTAAAGACTAAAGACCTTTAACGGTCTGCTCAATGCCAGGCTTCATATAGATACTTCAGACTAATTCTACTGCCACAGAGGAACTGAGCACCAGCCTTTAGATCTAGGCTTTCACATCTGCCTTGTTCCCCAGATTTTAGTTAGGCAGGATCTCGGTTCCCTTGTTAGAGTCGATTTTAAAGAAACTTGAATTAGGCAAGGTGATATAAGTGGGTAAAATATTGGCTGATTAACAAAAAAAGAAATAGGTAAAGTAGATATTTCTGTTACCTCTCAGCAAAAGAGCCAAGAAAATGCTGAAGAAAACTGCAAGATGATAAATTCAAAGCTGATAAGAAAGGTGTTATGCATATATATGTCATATAAAAATTTCAGCCAAGTCCTACAGTCAGACAGTGTCACTGAAACTACAAGATAGGCAAGACTCTACCAGGGTTTACACATTTATGGAACAGAGTTATGGTGACCATTTTTTCAAAGGGGAAGGACAACTAATTACATGCTCCCAAGCTTAGTATTTAGAGATTGTATTGCAAGGAGGAAGAGGCTCCTTTGAGGACCACAATCTCACACATACTAATTAAAAGCATGCTATGCTTCCCCTACAACATCCTATACTGACCACTGGAGAAGAGCATCTGTCATGCTGAAGTAGATCTGGAAATGGATCAACTCCTGTGACTTGTCTCAAGGTTCTGTACAGGTCCATGGTCAGGCAGTGAGGGTCTGCAGGGAGCTGGAGACTAACTCTGCAGCAGCATCACTGGGGCAGGGCTGGGCTGAAATGAGGGCTTGAGCTATGGACAGGGTGAGGGAAATCCCTTGGGGAAGCTGGGCATGGCCATTAGTGCCCTCAATGCCATAACAACTTATGAAAAAAATTAATTACTCCCAGTTGTTAAATAGTTTTTGTATGACCAACTCAAATGTGACTTCCCAAGTTACACTCAAAATAAAGATTCACCAGCTTCTATGAATAATATCTCTATCTCTTTCAAAGGGTGGAAGCATTGGAGTAGGAAAAGCAGACAGACCCACATTCTGTTCCTGGTCCTGCTAATAACCTGCAGAGGGAAGGTCACTTGTCCTCAATTTTACCATTTTAGAATAGGGAACAATGAAACAGTCCACAGCAACAAGCAATAAGCTTTACACATGGCCGGCCACAAGAAATAGGATAATTTTGCATCAAACCACTTTTGAAACTCAGAATTGAGGTTGAGAGTTGTTTTGTTTGCTAATATATGCTATATCTTGGGGTTATTTTCTAGCTAATTCATACCCAAGCTCTCTTAGTTGCCAAGAGTCCAAACAATACAATTCTGGGAAAGAGAATCCTCAATGCATTTGTAATATTTTAAGACTATGTAGAACAGTCTATCTGTATCTAGATGACATTGTTAAGCCCAATATGACAAGCCTATCTAGAACTGGATCTGTGCAAGCAGTACCCCTAACAAAGAAATATTAAAGGTGAAAATATGGTCAGAGTACTCAAAGTACAGAGTAGATTGTTTTGGTTTGTTTTTAATCAGGTAACTCCACAATTTAGCACAATTATATCCTTCCACATAACTGAGTGCTGTTATCTTAGAAGTCAAGCAGTAATCAAAGAAAATCTTTGCTCTGCTGATTTCAGAGTTGTTGTTTTTTTTTTCAGATACATTATTTACAGACTATCATAAGTTTTACATTGGTCATAAGAACAGATGTTGTCACTGTTCCAAGAATCTAATAAACACACCTAACCATCAAAAACAACCAAAGCAGAAAAAAGTTTCTTGAAGCAAAAACAACCAAAGCAGAAAAAAGTTTCTTGAAGCACTGCTTACATCTGTAGCTGATGAGATAATTATAGGCAGCTTTTCTGAATAAACAACCAAAAACTTCAGAATAATGTTCCAAGTGAAATCAGGTAAAAAGACAGAAGTGCCACTTAGGCATGAGAACCATCAATGTTTCTCACAGACATATAGCAAGATTTAGATGAGACAAATGGAAAGGGTCTAGTCCAGTGTCGCTGGTGTTAATAAGAGTCTTTCCATTGACTCCACAGGGTTAATATGGCCAAAGATAGCAGTTAGCAAGAAGGCCTGAAAAATGAAAGCACTGGATGAAGGATATGAAGGATAAGGGCAGATAGGGCTGGAATTATAATGGAGTTAGGATAAGGTTGAATTTCACAAATAAAGTATTGAACTGATTGCAGAGAGCGTCTCTTATATTTCACAGCCAAAAAGATGATCATTATCTTAATTTTACATCTTTCTTCTAAATCAAATTTTGGGAGATATGCAACATTATTGACTATTGCCCTCTTAGAAAGGTCTAAACTCCAATTGTCCCAGGTACCTTCGCCACTTATTGGCCTGGAATTTTATCATAAATACTAGAAGCAATAATCCCTGTTGAAACTACTATCATGATATCAAGAGGTTGGCTTGCATGGACATTTGGTCAGTGTCTGCCAGGGAGGTAGTCAGAAACCAATTAAAGCTGTCTGGCTGTGCTGGCATTTTACTCACTGTTCACCAAGTCCTTAATTTCTGTAAATGTACATTAAAATTTGAGCTGCTGAGAGTGAAGGGAGAAAAAAAAAGGTCAGTCCCTGAAGTCTCTTCTGTATCAGGTTGAAATTTTTGTTTTAGAATCAGGTCTGATCAGTTCCCTAACATGAGTAAAAGTCCTTTGTAAGAGGCCATGTCACTCTCCATTCCAATGGCCAGAAGCCATCGTTTCCACAAGAAACAAAAGCTACTAAAAGCTTTAAATCCTATCCCATTGTAGGAACACAATTGAATTCTCTTGCCAACATGAGGACAGAATATACATAGTCACTGCATAGGACTGACAGTCTGTGTGGGAATTACTGAAGTCTAGCTGCAAGATATCTGTATAGAGACATTTCCTGCCACGACAATACTACAGTACTAAATCAGCATCCAAAGTATTCTAAAGAACAAAAGGAAAACCTCTAAAACAGGGAGAAGGAAAAAAAATTATACACAAAGATCACTTCACATATTCAATACAGGCATTTAAAGTGGAGGATATCAAGATCATATTGTGCAGCCTTTTTTCAGGCACATCAATAGGAGTGTGTTTTTAAAATAAAGCCTGAGGCAGTATCTGACCTTTTTCAATTTTATTTTCTTTTTCCTTTGGATAAGATGGTTGTGAGATGCTGCCCAAGCACACATTTGAAACTGAGTATTACCTATTTTCAAAGTACAGTCACAAAGGAACTCTATGAGTATCAGTAAAAGAGACAAAAGATTCTTGGGTCCATATTTGGATAGTATTAAAATAATCTAATCTTGCTATAAACAAAGCAAGGAGAGTTTAATTAGTCAGCCATTACATCAGTCATGTTTTAAGTGAACACAGCAATTCTTATGGAGGTTTGATGGCTTTCCAAACTCTTAAATTAATTTTATGGTGACAAGTGAACTGATACAGATAATGCTCTGAAGCAACCCTGTCCACCTACCTCCCAAGAAATCTTGCTTAGTATAAGGAAGAGAGGTGTAGGCTGTGGCTGTGCCAGCTCCAAAATCCAGCTCATCCTTGTGACCTTGAATCCTATTGCTCAACACATGAAGAGAAACAAGATTTCCCCAGAATTGTCATGATGGAGATCATCTCCTTCTTCCACAAACAGTTTAGGCTAAATACTTTTGTGTCTCTCTATACACAGACATCTGAGAAGTAAGCAGCCATCATCCATGTCAACTCCCCTTCTACATTGCTTCAGATCAATCCCACTCTAAAGACAAGAATTATTGAGTCTGCAGTGATTTTCCACTCTTCTCTCACTTTCCTTTTTCCATGTCTAATGACCTACAATTACATTACATATAATAATAATTTAAAAACAAACAACAAACCATAACAACCTACACTAAAGCATTTGTTTTTCTATGTCCCCAGGTGGTACATCTGTGCAAGGAAGCAGACTGTCCCAAACATAGCTCTGATGTTATTAAAAAGCACTAATACAACGCTGAGTAGCTGTTTCATATACTTCCTGTATCTCACTGCTACCATTATTCATCATTACTTCATAATATTAATTACAGTGTTATCAGAACAGCTCTTAAAAGTGATGTAACAGGCACCTGGAAATATTTGTGTGCCACTGCAAGTGGTGTACATTGATACCTATTTTGCCTGAGCGCTTATTTGCTTGAGTAAATGAATAAACTCTTCTAACAATGTGTTCTTAGAACAACCTGATTTTTTACTGAATTTTCTGTTTTCAGCTTCTCCTAGAAGAAAGCAGCTTTGAAAAGCATATTAAAGCAATCACAGCATGCAAGGAAATAGGAACCCCTCCATGTGAGTGCTGGGCTGGGCTTGGTGCCCCCCTCTAGGGGCACGGACGCCTGATGCAGAATGTGTGATTTAGGCACGTGTGACATCTCCCTCTACTGGCTAAAACCCTAGCAATAGTTTCCAAGCAGAAAGGTTTTATCTGGAGTGGAAATCTCCACATCAGGTCACCTCCCACCCTCTAGTTTTCACATGCTTGTAATCTCTCTGTAACCCTAAAGCAGACAAGGTTTGCATGATGGATTGGGTGATGATGAACGGGGCACAGTTCAGCTGAAACCCTAAATCCTTGATGCTAAATGCCTTAGTGAGACGCCAAAGGCCTCAGTGAAATGCTTTGAAGACAAGCAGACTTAAACAAGTTCAGCAGGGCCTTTCTTGGGAACCCAGGACTAAAGGAGACTTTGCAGCTACAGTTGCTTTGCAGAAGCTTTCATCTTGGACAATGTCTGATTTAGTAATATTGATTATTAAATGGTGATCTTAGAGGTAAACTTAAGTTTCTTAAGTAAAAAACTTAAGAGGCCATTAAATATGGGTGCTTTACCAAACCTCAGTTCTTCACTCTTTAATGACCTCTGAAGCCACAACTCAGTGTTATTGTGAGTCAGCCCCACACTAACAGCATTTTTGTATCTGTGTTGTCTTTAAATGCTCAATAGCTGACAGAACTATCTTGAAAAACTATCTTGATACATTCTGAGAACAAGAAAGGCTCACCTATGAACATCCTCCAGATGAAAAGGTATGGCAGGGATACTCTGTGAGAATTTCACCACACAACACCCACACACCTATGCCATTTCCAGCAGAGCATTACATGCTTCCTCACACTCTGGAGAACTAATAGTTTTAACAGAGCCTTTGGGCTACAACTAGTAGTCGACAGCTATGATTAGTAAGGTACAATTCCCATATATTCCAACACCAAATGACATTAAGCTGAGATAAATACATTCTAAAGTTAATACTCTTTTTTTTTAAAATGCTATCAGAGTTGCCCATATAGATCTCCTGTAATCAAGAAAAACTGAAAATATGATCCATTTAATTAAAAATGGAGAATTCACTTCATGCCTTCTAAAATGTGGCTTACACATTTATATATTTTATATAGGCTACAGACACCAATATTTTTCCTGCTACAAGATTGTAAAGTTCAACAAGTAATGCAAAAACTATTTCTATTATGATTCACGCAATTGTAAATAAGGCAAATAAAAGAAAAAATAAGTCGTTCATAGCAAGGAAAAATTATATCCTTTTCTTTCTTCTCCATCTTTTAAATAGCTTTTTAATTCGCCATTTCTTCCCTTTTATTTCCCTTCTTTTGTTTGATAAGATTTTTTAAAATTTCCCTTCCCTGCATCCTGCATGCAGGGCAAACCCATTCACGCAGAATTCATCACAGAAAAACAAACATAATATCTCGCTCTCGTATTCCCAAGAGGGAATTAACTGAAATTACCAGTTCTTGGGAAATCGGCGTAGAAAAAAAAGCAAGAGAAATTACCATAGCCAAGTTGTCAGGGAAACTGTTAGCACACTGGTAGCTCAGGAAAATGGGCTATTTGAAACACTTTCTACTAAGTACCCAAGCAAACTATAGGGTCGTTTGTGGGGATTGGAGGCACACAAAGACTGAAAGCATTATTGCCTTTGAAAGGCTTAGTAACTCCTGGCTATTGTGGGGGAGCACCCTGCAGAATGGATGCTTGCTACCTTTTCAGCACAGACATAGAATTCTATGAATAGCACTTGGCTAATTCCCCCTTTGTGGAAGTCTTCAGGAAGTTTTTCATTGTATAGCCCATTCTATAGAACTCCTAAAGCCAAAAGATAAGAGTTTTCTAAGGAAATTGTCCAATTCTAAGTGGGCTTTTTAAAAATTATTTGTGCCCAGCCCTGTCACGTTTCCTTTCCTACTCAAGGGGCAGCAATTATCGCAGCGAGCAGCAGACAGACTTTTGTGACAGAACTTCATTGCTTTTAGTCCTGCATGAGTACATGAAAGGGCAGCACTCTGCCAATTCCAAACGCCCAGGCAGATTCTGTAAGCTGCACCTAAGTCACAGAGCTAACGTGCAACACAAGGCTCTGATGATCGGTGCAACACTGCCCTGAGCTCTGTGTTAGGGAAAGCTTCAGACTGACACGACCTGAACTTAGGGCACGCTGGGAACCTGCTGCTGGAGTGAGGGACTGGCTCCAGCAGCCCTCCCTACACAGATGCACTCAAATCCAGGTGATGCCTGGTTTTGCTGTGCTACTACAAACACATGCAACTACAACTATGGCAGGGAGAGCAGAAGGTGAGAGCTAGAGCACAGGGTTTTGTGGTATAACTGTGCCTGAAGTAGTATTTTTGTGAGGAGAGTAATGTAGATAAAAAGAGAAAAAGCAACATGTCTATGCCAACCAAACTTTCAAGTTGACCTTGTTATGAACAACTGACCAGTCAGAACAAGTACATTAATTGTGGGCCAGGGCTGATGGTGGAAAGAGGGATAAGGGATCCTAGCTTTAGCCTGACCCAGGACTGCAGTGGATATGTAACTAATAAATAAGTAAAGTCTTTTACATCATATGAGGAGATGCCTTAGTCAATTGATGGTTAAAGGTGTGGAGCTCTTTCATACCCGACATCATGTTCCAGAAGCTTCAACAACCAGTAGCAGATTTCATATTATCATTGCATTCACATGGATTAGACAAAGAGACGCAGGATCAAAAAAATCAAAAATACACAAGGCAGTTTGGATTATTCTAAACATAATCTGTGCAAAGGTGGGGGGGGAGGGGAAACACCAAGAGATAAAAATTTGCTGATGACAATAACAGGTTAACATCAGAGTAAAAAATAAGATTTAGGGGGTCATCCCAAGATTTTTCTCCCCATTTCCCCTCTTTCAGGAATATTGCCTATGGTATATCATGCTTAACTAGATCAATGATTATTTGATTACAAATTTTGAGACCTGCTAAAGACAAAGTTTTGTGACCTGCTTTTACCTTCTATTTTGCAGGTTATGGAAAGTTCCTGCATGGCTTGCTCATAGAGTGTTAAAGGATTCCTTTTTCTCGGATTTCTCAATTTGCCTGTGTGAACTACAGACCTACCAGCCCTGGAGATCCATCTAACTTGTACCTACTTATCCTCCCCAAAAGTGCTTGCCATCTCTGGCTCCCTTTCACCTTAGAGCGTGAAGATGTGCACGCACATATACAAGGTGTGTTAAGAGGTTAAAAGGGTGAATTTGTGCTGGGAGCATTGTGTAGATGACTGGAGGCTCAGCTTGGCATAAGAAAAAAGGCCAAGACATGCCAGAATCTGCAGAGACATATTCCTCAAGTTGCTTGAGCTGTACTTGGCTCTCAGACTCCTAGCAAAGACCACAAGACTGAAGGTCACCATGTTCATACAGAGAATTGTTAAGCACGTGAGTGCACAGCCATTGATTCTGTGCACATCTAAGGCCCGGCCATCAAGGGCATTTTGCCATATGCATTCCTCCCTATACAGAGCTTTCCCTTCCCCTGACTAGGACCAGCCCTGACATTCAGATAATTCATTTCACTGGCTCTAAACCTTCAGAGCAGAGCAGAACAGCCTAGCCTGCAGTTTTGCCTTTCTCTGCTCTGAGGAAAAACATTCATTGTAGCTCTCCAGGTGACCAAGCACATATTGGAAAACTACTGGGGTTAAAGAGGCATGGGAAAAAGAGTGAAATCTAAGTCTGTAGCCCCAAGGGCAAGAAGGGACTGCACAGTGCTGTCTGGACAGCCTGCCCACAACATTTGGCTCTTCCCAGTGATGATTATGCTCATCTCCCGTATAAATTAACCTGCTTAAGCCACCCATGCCAAACCTTGAAAGAAGAACCAGAAGACACCTGCAGCAAAGTCCCACTTCTATGAAAATCGCTGTTGCAAACAATTGGGAAGGATACTTGTGCACAGACTGGGACCCTGATTCAATTCAATTCACAGCTCAGTAATCAACTTCCACGGCGAGACAAAGGCAATCTGTGCCTCAACGACTAAAGTATAACAGGGGAACAGTGCAGCCTTTCTCCCAAAGACACCTTTTACTGGTTAGCAGAGCTTGGCTCTGAGATAACTGATACACAGTATAATCTAGAAGGATTTTGAAGTACCTGAACTAGCTCTTGAGATTAACTTTAAGAGTGGAAGACAGTCACATTAATAGTACCTTGGGCCAGTTAGCCCTGATAAAAAGCAGGGTCTGTCCTGTAGGATGCCACCTTTTTCCCTCTGCCACTAATCTTGAGACCCTTGAGAGGAGAAAGAAGCTGGCAAATGTCCCTGGCACAGGGTCATAATGCACATATAATGCTGATGCTCCACAAATCTCTTGGTGAATGATCCCTCTGGCAAATGTAACACCCTTTCACTCATTGAAAACACAGCAACTCTGTTCTGGAACTTCTCTAGAGGAAGAGAAAAGCATTGTCATATGGAGTTGAGGAGAGGGTGAATAAAAAGAGGAGTGTGGCATCCTTGGAGAACAGAGTTTTTGCAAATAACACAAGTTTGAGAAGGGAAACATGGCAGGTGAGATTGGGAATGGAGGAGTACAGCATTTCAAAAGGATCATGATAACAGACAAACATACTAACATTGGTATATAATAACACTTAATATAACATGTATTTGGCATTGCAAAACCCCTACACCATCATAAATAGCATCACAGGATAGTATCAGGCCATGTGCACACACTAACATGTAGACATGTCATTCCAATTAATTTTAATAGGAATTATGCATCTGACTAGGGTTTGGTAACATCTTACCTCCATCATGCCCCATGAGCCTGCACTGAAGTAGAGATAAATTGAGACAGTGTCTGACCTGAGGATGCTAGGTGTTGAGAGAAAAAGAGCATTACTATATCTGGGAGCTGCTAGCTCCAAACTCATGCTGCATCTTAAACATGATAGCTTTCAAAGTTCGTTTTGTCTTCTCTGCAGGCCTATTCCCTCATTGGTATCACCAATTGCATGTTCTAGCTTGCATTAAGCAGCATCCTATTCACAGGAAGCAATTTTGCAAGAAATTGAGGTGATTTCAGCATATTTCTAGTTATTAAAATCGGTTTAGCAAGTATCAAACTGAAGTAAAGTAGATAATAGGCATTAATCATCCAAGTAAATCCATTAGTCAGTTGCACAGCACTCATGGCTGTTCCAGCACCTACAGTATTGATGAAGTCAGAGCAAAACATCAGCCTTCTCCAACTTGCTATAGCAAATCCATGTTACTTGGGTGAAATAAAAAATTCCAGCCCCATGATCTCCTTCTTTGCTTCTGCTAATTACTTTGGTACAGAGATTTCAAAACCATTTTTATACCACAATAAAAATGAAATGGCTCATCTAGCCTGCAGAGGCATAATTACTACAAATATATTTGCAATGCAGATAATGATTCTGAATAGCATGTTTCCACGGGCAAAAGCTAAAAGGAGAAAGCAGACTGATGACTGTCACCTGACTGCCAGTCTTCTAAAACAATGCTCCCTCCAAGAAGATCAGCACTGCTGCTTAAAAGCTAATGTGCCTAAAACTACGTGTCTCAGCCATCACTTAATATTTGATCTTTCCTCATATTATCGGTCAAAGCGGTGTATTTTCAGAGAGTTGGGGTTTTGTTTCATATCTTGTCAATTTTGCTCTAAGCAAAGAGCATTAGATAAAGGATCACTAAATAAATACATTTCACTCTGGAAAGTCAAATTTCAATCAGGTGTTCACCACTATGGAAATAGTTGTTCAATACTTATGCATATTTAATGCATAGCATATCTAGATTGCTAGCTAGGCATCTCCACAAAATGAGATGTGGATTTATATGATTGCAGTTAATTTACATATAGAATTGGATTTATCAATACCATTCCATGCTACTGAAGGCAATCTCCTTAGTTTCCTAAAATGACAAAGAAAGTTCCATGCAAGGAAAATGGATCCACATTCTTAAAATTCTCTATTTAAACTGTCCCTGTTCATGAAATGCAAGAGGTAAAGTTGAGGAAGAAATTAAAACAAAAAATATTCATTTTCCTTTTGTAAGTTATGTGAGGGAAAAAAATCCCTGCAAAATATGGAAAATAGACTAATCTTAGTGGAGAAAATGATCCTGCACCACCCCTTACTAGTGCTGGCAGCTGCACCAAGGCTGCACAGGGAACCACACTGGGGCCTGACCCAATGACACATAACCATCTGCAGCCAGCTTATTTTTCAGACAAATCAGTCCTCTGATCCTACCCATGACTCCATTCCACACTGCTGCAGCAGCAGCACCACTTCTAGGGGCACGTGGGGAGGGTGGAAAAAAGAACACAGGAAAATGCCTGAGAACAGGAGGTACATATGCCACCCCCATTGCCAAAATAAGTAACTTAGTAAGTAATTAGTTTAAAGCCCATTCTTGAAGGCTTAACGTGTCTAAATTGCTGAATTCTGAGCCTTACTCCTTCTCCTCCATCAAATCTTTCCAAGAAATCCATGAGTCTAAACTTACTAACCATATTTTGAAAACTGTTCTCTCATTTGCAGCGAGGGTTAAGTAACCACCCTCCCATCATCTCTCTCTCAAGCACACAAAGCCATGCCCAGTACCATGCTGGGTAGGCTAACTTGTTGGAGGGACTAATTCATGTTTGAGTTTATTGATCTTGCCAGATTCTTTTTGTACTTCCTATTCTGTCTCAAGCAAGAACTCAGAAACTGTTGAAAACACACAAAGAGATGGACAGCAAGCAAAAAAGAGAACAAAAAGGAAAAAGAAAATGGACAAACAATAAACATGCTTGAGTCCCAAATCAAAGTGGGTTAGTTTCCAGGTCTTGTCTAGCTTTAATCCTGGATGATGTGTTAGCCTGAACCAATCTGTCCATTGCCAGCAAAAAAATGGCAGTCAGCAAACACTTCAACAGTCTTCTCTTGAGTTATTTTTATGTTCCATCTTCTTCACTGCCAAGTGTTCAAACCTATTTGCAATTATTTGATTTTTTTTCTAGTCTGAAGGATGTGATGACAGTCAGTGCAAGAAAGCTGTACAATAGTTAATATTGTGCAAGTGCTAGAATGAGAACACTGTTGGCAGTAAACATGGTCATTTCCCTAAAATGTACTTATCCAGTTATTAGGCTCACTTAGTCCGTGCTTGTGTGGACTCCTGGAATTAGAGAATACTAAATCTTCAAAATGTTCTTTTAATTCTTTTGACAAAATAGAAAAAACGAAGGTGAACACATGGGCAGTCTTGTAGGAAGAGCACATTCTCTGGAGAGCAAATGGAAGATCTTAGCTATCATATACAGCTTCATAAACTATTAAGGAGACAGAACACTGTCTATTCACAATTAAGTCAACAGCGAAACCTCACTGGCATAAGAATCAGGACAACATGAGAGCTGATCTGAAACACATATCCAGGCCCTAGCAAGCTACCTTGACACAATGGTTCACCCTTAACTACTACACTAGCAGCATTTCCCTCCTGAAAAACAAAGGCAACTTTTAGTAATACACTTGCAAGGAAGGAAATCCAGAAATTCTATCTCGTAAAAGCTCTCTTTCCTTCCCACCCACTTGGAGAGGATTTTTTCCGCTTCTTGTCTCTGTCTCATTTCTAAGTCAAGCTCCTAGCAGCTGCTTATTGAAGACCTAAGTGGTGATTCTGGCTGGCTGGTGGCAGCTTTTTTCTTTCAAAATAACAGACAAAGAAGGATACACAATAAGAAAGATTTCTTCACAGTTTCCAACACAGTGGATGAGTAATTCCGAAGGTATCAAGAATTTCTTCCTTTTGCAGCATTGCTCTCTTCTGCTTTATTTAGAGGATATGACAAAGAGCTAACTTAAGAGATATCAAAAATGCTTTACCACACAGAACGATCTCCTTTGCAAGGGGGGAGGATGTAATTAACAGCTGTCACATATAAAAGTTCATTTTACATTATTCTTTTGCAATGGAGATTTCTGAATATGTTTCAATAGTTTATCAAGATAAAACAAGGTAAACAAAACAAGATAAAACCCAAACAACTCCCCCTGTAATTTTTTCAAATGTTTAAACACTCTAAAAGATAACTTAGTCTGCTGCTGAGTGACAAGCAGGTGGTATATAATAGCCATACACACAGACTTTTCTTACTTTTAGGCTTTGATTTAAAACTCAGAGAAGATTCCAGAAGAAACAGCAAACTGCAACTTGCCACATGTAAACTGCACTCTTGAAAGCACACTTCATTCACCACAGCAATGGTGAGATCAGAGAGTATTCATGGTAAATCTCTGTGCTACATGAAAATGCACTTTCTATGTAAAGCTTATATCCCAGAGATCTGAATTCAGTTTTGATGTGCTGTTGATTTTACTCACTTTTGCAAACATTTGATAGAATTGCTGTTATTTACTTAATCACTACCACAGACCCAATAACAGCTGCAGATAAATCAACAAGAACATTCTTGTTATTCTGGCATGCCTTCTGTTAGCTCTTATAAAAGAGATTTCCATTCTTGCATGCCTAGGAATAAAAGTTCCATCAATCAGAATCATTCATCAGTTTTGTAATGCCCCTCTGCCTGACCTTCATTGCCTCATGCAACAATCAACCTGCTGAGTCTTCTTCTGTAAAGAAGAAGTCTATTCATCTAATCCATCAAACAGAAAAGGAGTAGTTGTTTTGGTCATATTCATGGAAAAGGCATGCTGTGGCGGCTAACTGAACCCCAGGATCCACAATACCTTCAAATTCTTACCTTCCAGTACACAACAGGGGCAATATTGCAGTAATCAGACAAGCAGGCAGCTGATAACTGCATTTAAACAGATTGGGCCTCATCATCTTTAGGCCAATGTTGTAATGAGAGGACTACAAGCATGAATTATTTTTAAATTACATCCCTTAGATGCTGCTTATGATACAGCTTTTCAAGAACATTTACAGTAATATTTTCCTTTAGGATAGGCAGCATAGGTTTTATTTTTCATTAGCCTACAGCATCAGAAAACTTGGAGTTGGGTACAATATAAAATAATTAAAATGGATTGAGTGATTTTGAGTATGCCTTTGGTGATTTAATCATATTGCAAAATTACTGCTGAGAGGAGGTTGACTCTATATGGCCCTAATACAGAGACTGTTCTGCTCTGAGCTTTAATCATACACAAACAGTATCTGAAAGAGATTATCTCTTGGAACTAATCCTTTTACACCTTGACTCACATTTTTCCTCAACTAACAGGAGACATTTAACAGATTAAACTGCTAAATACTCTGGTCCAGACCTGGATCATAAATCCCCAAGACAACATTTTCAATTAAGACAGCCTGAAATTACGTGTTTTCAAATGCTCATTATCTGATACATCTATTTGGTTTAACTTATTATTCTAGTCATGGAACTTGTTAAAATTAAGTGCCATAGCAGCATCTGAATGATAGATTAGGACAAACCTGGAATTGTATAGCTTTGCCTTTTTTCCAAACCTCTTGACCCTATTTTCCTAAATCCACTCTGACCAAGGATCTCTTTAAATTGTTAACATTTCACAATTTTTGTATTAGTGGCATGAAACTACTAAAAAATATATCATGAGAAAAACAGAGGCACCACGGATGGGGAAGCAGTGGCAAAAGCTGGAAATAAGAACTAGAAAGGAACTGGAGTTTCTACAATGATAAAAAAGATTCACCCTTTCAGTATTCATTCTGAGGAAGTTCTGATTGCTTTGTAGTTGAAGAGGAATATTAATTTCCTCATTTCCCATCCCAAACTAATTTTCACCACATGTCTTTCCCTAAAAACTTGCAATTACAGCAAGGACAAATAGCATGAGAGCAGACTTTATTTTTACTGTATATGACTCTACAGCAATATATACACACCAATTTGTCTTAATTACTTCAAATATACAGTGACATCTATTCAGTCCTGACCATCTAGCATCCAATATTATGGAAAATGATTTCATGTTTCATTCTTGTAAAAACTTTCATGAATGTTGCTTTTTAATTTTGCATCATTTTTTCCACTCTTCTAGATCCTTCATAGGCACTAATATATTACAATATGGCTTAACCTCAGACAGACTCCCAGGCACTGCACCAGGAAGTGTTAACTGTAACAAAATATAATCTCATTCTGCTTTTTTCTTGCTGCC
Source organism: Toxostoma redivivum (assembly GCA_013397375.1). Lineage (NCBI taxonomy): Eukaryota > Metazoa > Chordata > Aves > Passeriformes > Mimidae > Toxostoma > Toxostoma redivivum. The sequence goes on from VXBI01000926.1 coordinate 34,759, forward strand.
TAGCCAGTTCCTCATCTCATGCTTCTCTCCCAGTTAAATGAAAAATAAGACCCTGTGACGAGCTTTGTCAAAGGCTTTTTGAAACATGATCTCTCCATAGAAGTTGCTGAAAAGATGTGGACTACACTAAACAGAACAGGGATCAGAAGACCAACTGCCTGGGCATGACTCATTTTCTGCCACACATGTAAGCCATGCTTCAAGAAAGGCACAGAGACAGAGATCAAGACGCCTGTGGTAAATGGGGTCTGTAGTTTAATGATTGGCCCCAAGTAAGCTCCAAGATTCATCACTCTGAAAAGGAATTATTTGTGCAAATCGTTATGCTGGCTCCCAGCAGACCCTCCTTGTCTAAGTCATTAAGACTCTCCCTCTTACCACTATTAGTCATGCTGAGTACTAATATTATTCATTATTACTCATAGTTTACTCTTTGAATAACCTCATTAATTTCAGTGAGAAATTTGCTGTAGGAGGCATTAGATAATCTATGCATTTATATATGCATGGATGTCTAATTAAAGGGTATCAAATGAGATGATTGAGTTTCTATTGCTGACCAAGCTGATCCTTGAAACTCTGGACCCAGAAGTGAAAGTGTTTGTGGCTGCTGCTAAAGACATGCTAAATCAAGCTTACAAAAGTACCTGTGACAAAATCAGTCTTTATAGCAATTTTCATGAGGATCTGCAAAGTTATACCAGCCTTTCACCTCTGGGCTCTACTGTATAAAAGAGGCTTGGAAAGGGGTAGTTGCCTGTTCCTCAGTACTCCTAAATAGTGTTAGTAAAAAAATTGGGAAGCAGACTTAGAAGAAAATACACAGGTTTGTACGTCACAGACCACTCTCCCTGTTTTTTTGTGGATGCCACTGACATTGAAAACATTTCTCTTCTGCAGACCTTCCTCCTTCCAAAGCTAGGGAGAGAAGAAAGTCTTCTTATCTAACCATTCATTATAAGATCAAACTGTACTGTATGTCCCTCTGAAGGCATCCTGTGTTAGGATCATCTGGGAACAAAGGGCAGACTCTACTTAAAGAAAGGTCTCATGAGAGCATCTCAAATCATCCAGGTTGTAGATTGCACAAATGCAGTTGCTTTATATTTTTTAAAAAGGAAAGTTAATTTTTCTCAGTGATTTCAGTGCATTGCAAAACTTCATGTATTACAACACTTAATCTTTAATTATATTTTTAAAGAGGGAAATTCTTGTGATAACTTTTTACAGAAATAAATCGGGACAGCAATGCTACAGGCAGGAAGAGGCTGGAGTGGGATGCTGTCTGAAAACAGGACAATGAGTCAGAAAAGCATGACTGGTGTCTGCTCCCTGATAATTTCCTTCAAATGTTAACGGAATTCCTTCTATGGGTGAGAATTATAACTTTTTCCTCTGTCCCCATGTCTTCCCCTCAGTCTCCTCCCCCAAACAAGGTTTACCAGCACAGCTACACAGTCATCACCCACCCTGTTTTCTCACCACTACCCACCTCATCCTTATGAAAGCCAGCTGGATCAGGCAATGCCTGTGAAGCCAGGCTCCTAATCTCATCAGGGGAGGGCGATAGCAATCTGAAAGTGGCAAGGCGGGACACTTGCTAAATAATACCACCCACAGGAAAAATTGTACTCAGCTGCCTACAGACTATGCAAATCTGTCTGCTCTCCTGGCCTGGAAAAGGAGCCGGAAAACAAGGACAGGATCAGTCTGTGCAGTTCTGTGACAAGGCGTTGGAGAAGCACACCCAGTCTTTCCCAGCTCTTTGGAGCACACCTTGAATATCAGCCCCTGTATATTGACTTTGCTCTGTCTCACGCACTAGATATGGCTCACATGAATGGTTCCCACTTCTTCTTTGTCTGGAACCAGGGTTAAACTTCATGTTCAAGGCAGAGCCACAGGCTAGTGTGACAGCTGGGGTGAGCTTAGTGGATCACAAAGAGGTCACAGCTCTTTTGCCACTAGATTCCACTTACTGTGTTTCTGTGTTCAACAAAGTCTTACTTTGTAAGGATGCACCTGATCTACAAGGGCCCCTCTTCCACCCTCACAATGCTCTGCACCGAAAACCTTCCTCTGTCACAAGCCTGGCTGCAGCATGTTTGAGAAGCAGTCAGGACATGGCACCCTGGATGGTACAATGCTGCCTGCTTCCTCACACTGCGAACATGAACCCTCCCTTGCAGCTGGGGACAATTTTAGTCACCACAAGCTCTTGAAAAATAACAGCCTATGCACTTCCCTCAGAACTGGTGTTGTGTTTTTCTCTGATACAGACACATACTGAGGCTGGGGAAGGAAACATTTATCACCTCATCCATGGTGGAGCCAGACTGCAGGCAGGCACCGCATTATCCAAAGCAATTAATTAAACGATACTGCCACTGACTGAGCTCTCAGATAGTTCCTTTCTGTCAAATAGGCTTCTTCACACATGAGAAGTGGAGTTCTTCTCAGACTTATTACCAGAGGTACCTTAAAATTATTGATTGCTAAGGTGTGTTTCCAGACAAAGGCCAAGGCCAACATGGGCCAAGTTGCATAGAAACTGTCCACCACTTCCTCTAAGAGCTCAGTCACAATTCATAATCTCATAGGGATGGACCAAGGCTGATATACCTTAGGTTAAAAAAAAAATGCACTTCAGGGCTGCTAGTTCCACTAGCACAAAATCAAGAATCTGTCAGACAAAACCAGCAGCTTCCACACCTGCAAAATTCAGGCCGTCTTATTAAGAATTATGTAGTTTCAGTTATATGGTTCCAGCCTTGTCATGCAGAAAAGTCTGAATTAATATATTTCATTGTTGGAGAAACAGAGGAAACAGTCATTTACCTATCACATAAAAATATAGTGAATAAATACTGGGTAATATCTCTCTCCCAGGTCATAAATCATCATACAAGTACCTAGGAGTATTAGGACTTGAACTTTTTTTAAATAAAAAAAACCTCATCATATAATCTGTCTTCTATATATACAGTAATGGCAATTCCTATGGATATGATGACATTATCTGTTACAAAATTTTAAGAAACATGTTTCACTAGGGATCCAATGTACAAATACTTCTAAGTGGAAAAAGAAAACAAAATGCCAAACCCACTTTAAAACTATTTCAGTTTTGATCATGAGGATTGCTGGGTCAGTCCTGTGCCCAGATACTGGTAAGCAAATGGCAAATTGACTTCATTGACTTCAGTGGGAGAGCAATAGGCCCTGGAGGCAATGTATTTTAAGTTACTGATATTCACAGGAATTTCCCTGCAAGCACAAATGTCGTACAGGCAATAATAAAAGAGTGACATTATTACTAGTGCAGAATAATGGTTCGTGACCCTTGCACTGTGCCCTATAGTGCAAATATCACTACATTTATTAAGATAAGTCTTCTCCTTTATGTCTGAGGGTATGGATCACAGCAGGTAATATTTTTATTTCTACAATGACCTTTGCAAAGCTGCACAGTTAGATCATGTTATGGTAATGGTACAACCCAAAGGTCATGAAACATTATTCTGCCCTAATAACTATTAGGGATGTGATGGGAGTTAGAGGAGGTATCTGTCCCTTGGGCCAGATTTCTACCTCTGGAGACCTGGGTTCAATATTGGCCACACCAGTGACACACTAGAGGCTAAGAATCCACCCTAACATTTCAGCAGCTAACTGAAGGCTATGCTCTCTGACTTGGTGAAGTTCACTCGCTCTTAAGCTACTACTGACTCACCCAAATAATATTGTTAATATTGGAGGGAGTGAGAGCCAATTTCCAAACACAGAGGAAAATGCTGCCATCCTCTAATGAACAGACAACATGATGCTAAAAAACCAGCTTGAAGGTGAGAAGGCATTATCTTGGATAACACTGACAAAAGAAGCTTCTAACTCAGCAGTGCACAGCTTGTTGGCAGCAGGCTACACTTGTGCTGTGATTGTCAAAATATTAGATTATGATGACAACATGTTGTGTTAGTCCATACTTTTCAAAATGACACAAATCTAGGACAGTGTATAAAAAAGCATAGCAAAAAAGAAATAAAAAGTTTAAAGAGCATTTCATGTGAATTTGTATAGCAGATAGGAAAGTGAACAGCAACACTGGCTAATGGGTACAAATGCCTGCAAAATATGTGTATTTTTCATTAAAATGACATTTAGGGACACAGCATGCAAAGTGGCAATGGAAAAAAAAGGGTAAAATCCAAAGCTCAAAATCACCTGGAAGACAAAAAAAGCAGCAGTGAGACACTAAGGAAACAGAAGCTGGTGCATCCACTGATGAGTTCAAATTGTCCTGTTGATTCACACACAAGCAAAAGGAGGTGAAGTAGTTGCAGCAGAAAGAACAAGATTCCTAGGGATGACACACGAATTAGAAAACCATTCACCTCCTTTGCTTCAGAACACCCTGTTCTGGCAGTGCCACAACATGTCACTTTGAAGCCAAAATGGCATTGAGAAGAATTACACAAACATGGGCAAGTGGTTAACCCTGTTGGGGCTTGTTGCTGTGATGTAATCACCTGATTTTTTCCTTGGTGTTTTGCATGCCAGGACTATACAATTATTTTTTTATATAATTTTTAGCCTCCAGGCCTTAATTATATTTGTGTTTTGCTGGTACAACAGCATTTTATGCTGCATAACTGTAACAGAACACCACCATGTCATGTCTCTGCAAAAGTAAGTGCATTGAATAGTTGGCTATTGAAAACATCTTATATTCCTACTGTGATAGAAACAGGGAAGAATTGTTCTGAGAGAAATGAACCACTGTCAATTTCACAACAGTTTTAGAAAACATGAGGAATGCATTTGGGGACTAGATTTTTAGCAAGGTTACCAGTAGGATTCCATCTAGTTTTTTTTCCTTTTGTACTTAAAAAAAAACCTAAAAAAAAAAGACAGAAAAAACTGACCTAATTTTTCAGGGAAAATTACCACAGAATAAGATTTTTTTTTTTTTTTCTGAAAAGGATTGGACATGTCTCTGGTGAATGTCCCATTGGATTCTCTCAAGCGAGCAAACAGGTTTTGTAGCACAAACCTGCCCTCTGCTGGAAGTACAAGAAAATGGTAAATACAAAAGAGAATCCCAAGACATTTCCAAAAGGACTCTTTTTATGTTTTTTGCACATGAACACCACTTCGTCACGTTATAGGTTATCTTTCTTGGAGTGAAAATAAACTGATTTTTCAAACTCTGAATAATCCACTTTATTCAGTGCTACAGAACAATACCTCATCTACCAGGAGAACATTACTAATCCTGCATAAACCAAAGTCTATGAAGGAAGGCAAATGCTAGTACAGTGAACAGGAAACACTGACATGATACAATATGTATGTCTTCCTTTCTTCATGAAACTTACCACGAAAAGGCACATCTGCATCTCACCTCTGGGAACAGTAGATCTTCTAATATTGCCACTCTCTACAAGCTGTGAAAATCACATCTGTCATTGCTTGTCTCATCCCATTCCTGCATATTACAATTATGTTTTGCCTTTAAAAAAAAAAGCCAAGAACATGCTTCAACAGCTCCAGCATATATTCTGTATTCCCATACACAAAGATCAATGCATATTAAATAGACTCTTAAGTCCCTTTGGCCTGATACAAACACATCACTTTTCATTTAGATAGAAGAACCTCGTTAAAATTCAGCCTCCTTGCAAATAAACGACCAGCCAGTCCAAAGGAATGAGAGTGAGCAGTCTTTCCTCCCTGCAAAGCTGCAGGTGTAGAATACTTGTCAATACATGGTTTGTAGGTACCAGCCACTTCTTGCAAAAGAAAAGTCATATCTCTTCCAGCAGCCACTCACTCTTGGCTGAAAGCTAGCTTGTGCTTTACTCTAAAATCTTCCAGTTCATTATCCCTGGTATTGCAGCTTATCTGAGCACACTGTCAAAAGGAAACCATTAATGGCAAGAACTCAAAAAACTACTTGTGCCAAGAGATGAACTTCAGGACCACTTATATTATAGCCTCTGCTTTTTTTGTGGAATTTATGCCAGGAAAAGACTGCGTACACATGCTCCTGCACAAACACAGGGTTACTTGAAACATTGTAGCCACCATCACTGTGTGTGTCCCAAGACTTGCAAAACTGTCCATCCTTGTTTGAAGATGACTTTCCTTGAGATGTGATCCCCTGTCTTGGTATTCCAATGGGGTAGGAGAGGCTTGAAACATCGGTGGAGCTAAGGTGATCAAACACACTTTTAGCCACTCTGACAGTTTCACAGTGTGCAGAATTCAGATTCTGCAGCTTTCTGGGGACTGAGAGATCACCTCCCTGAGCAGTACCTACTGCTGTGCCATTATTCAGCCATGCTCTTACATCACCTGGCAGGAGTCTTCTTCACAGGCAAAGGTGTCCCCTCAGTCACTGCCAGGGCTGGGCTCCTCCAGAGCTGACTAGCAGCTGTGCTCACACAGACCTGCAAAGTGCTCAGAGAGACTGCTTAGTCCGTGGCATCTCTGGCAGGGAAGTAAAAGTGTGAAGTCGTTGTCTGGCTGGGACCAACAGATTCTGTGTGGTTTTTCATTCCTGTGTAGGACAGGAGCTCTGGGATTCTGCTGTGCTCCTTCCTGTTCCAGCTGTAGCCAGCATCCATCCTGAAGAGCAAAATGGACAGCCTGGCTGATCACTTGGGCTTTTTTGAAAGGCAAAGGTTGCTGCACTTCCTCTGCTCTGATTTCAACCAGAAATACATGGTTGACATGAAATGTCCAGGTAGGCACTGATGATCCTGCATCTGAAATTGGAAAATTTCTAAGCAATATTTAAGTTGACCTGCCAAGTGGAAAATACCTTAGACATGCTGAAACTTCTGGAAAACCCTTATAAGTAAGCTTACAGCCACATTCTTGGAAGAAAAGACTGCAGCTGGAAATATGTGAAAATACCTTATTCACATGCCAAAAAAAAAAAAAATAAAGTATGTATGAGTTGCAGAGTTAAATCTCCTGGTTAGGCACTCTTTAGGAAGGCATTTTAGTCTAAGCAGTATCCCAGGAGAATCAGAGCTCAAGTCACCCCTTAAACCTTTGCACTTCACAAACAAGTCTGGTCCTCAGGACAACCCTCAGCAGGCAGAAGCTTTGCCAGTATCTTGTGTCTATACAGTCAGGGTATTTAAGATGGAAAAATACAATCCAGTAAGTATGGAACAGAACAAATACATTCTTACATTTTCATGTTGCTGAGCAGTACTGGTATTTAATTAATAGTATCCCAGGGTGAAGGTAATTTTGTGATATTGAAGATAATTATTAACTGAGCTCATGTCTTGCATTTGAATAATAAACAAAGCCTATCTTTATTAACCAAAGTAAAGCAGTGAATGAACTGGTTTCGTGGCATACTCACCTCCTTTCTGTGACAAGGTCCTAACCTACAAGAATTTCATGTGCAGCAGTAAATGAGAAGACATGGCATTTCCAGCCAAAACTCACATTACACACCTTATGGGCTGTGGTGGTACCTGCAGGTGTGCAGGTGCAATCACAGTGCCCAGAGAGGGCACAATGGGACACACCAGTAGGACTGGAAGGCAGGATGAGAGCATTTTAGGAGCTGAATTGTGCTCCCAGTTATTCCCATACAGAAGCTCTGGCACTCTGCATCTATTTTCTAGTCAGGATAACATCCTTCCCCTCTTTCCCATTTCGCTGCTGATTTCTGTGCAACTCAATTCTGTTTGCATTTCAAACTGTGCCAAGTCCTTGTTCTTTTTTTCCTAGATTTGTGCAGTCCAATGGCCTCCATTGAGGAACAAGGCTTGAATTTTTCATTTTTCAATGTTAACATTCTTGCTTACACAGTTCAGGTCTTGGTACTACAATGAAAATTTTCTTCCTTAGCTGTCACTTACACTCCCTACAGTTTTGTCATGAACTCTACCCCCAAAAGGGTAGGGATATCTTTAGAATGATCAAAAGCATTTTATCAAATGAGTGGGACATATCCCTAAGTTTTCTATGTCACAGTTGCACTTATTTGCATAGGCAGGTATTTTTCTTGCCTTGTAATCTTGAAACACCGCAGTCACAGCAGATTTTTGCTTTGCCATTTCCAAATGATAATGTGTCAAAACCCTCCTGGGTCTGTCCTGCTCACTTTGTTCTGATCACTGTGCCCTTTCTTCCCTTGAAGTTTTCTTCTTTTTTCCAATCAAAACATGTTAATTCCATCCCCCTAATTTCAGAGGCAGATGAAGTGCAGCTGACAAGTTTGAGGCAGAGAAAAGAGGAAACCAGGTTTGGCCACTTGTTTTTTGCTATCAAGTTGAAGTTCCACAGCACTTCTAAGCCCCAGCCTATGAGTGTGGAGACAGCATCTAGCATATCTGGGAGCTCCTCTCCATAACAAGTCCTGTGGGCATCACCTCAACAGAAACAGTAAATGTTCATTTTCCAACTGATGCCAAAATACTAGCAGAATGCAAAGCACATTTGGAGTTATAAAAGCCTAAGGGCTGTCCTTATATTTGCATGGTACCGCATAACCAAAGAAATTGCTGGTCAAAGCACAGCTGCAGAAGGTCACAGCCAGAGGAGGATTTTGTGCTCAGTGTCCTTCCTTCTGCGGCAGCCAGGAGTTGCGCAGAGACCTCTGGAATGAGCCAGCGCTCCCTCGCACCAGAGGGCACTGCAGCCACACGCATCAGGCACGGCTCCTCGCCCTGCAGCTTGTTCCTCTGAACAGAACCAGGCTTCGAACAACTCTTCCCTGAGGGAAGAGCCCCCTCCTCTCCCACCCAGGCTGGCAGCAGCCACAGCACTGTGTTCTCAGCTGCTGCACTGGTAACCTTGCACGGACAGGGAGAACGGATCACTCTGGGCTAAAATATACCCTGCAGAGTTCATCCCAGCTCCAAGTTTGAATAAAAATTTACATTTATGGTCTACCTGCATCCCCAAGGATTTGACATCAGGGAAAATATCAAAAGCTTCTTTAAAAATAATTTAAAATCCCAGTTTATGCTATTGAAGGAAACAATCTTCTGTGCTTGTTATAATGTGAATATTTAGATTATGTAGGCAAATAGAAACCTAGATATTTGTTCACGGGACAACTTAAAAAGAGGTCCTGGCAGATTCAGGTGAAGGGTGGTAAAAACTTGTTAGTGTGTGTGCACATTTTCAAATCCTCAGATCTGGGTCTGCTTCCAAATAAATGTTCTGTCTTCAGGATTAGAGTATTCAGCGTTTCCACTAATTCAGACACAAGTAATAAGCACAAGAGACCCCAAAATATCAGCCTACCACTGACACAAGATACCTGTCAGAGTTAGGTACCTTTAGGCTCCCCACTTAATATATTCAGCTACATTTATAATAATGAATTACAAATAGCAACGTATGCCCTGTCTCAATACCTCAAAGTACCCAATGTTTGTAGCTCTAGAAACAAAGTAAGAGAAGTCTGTCACATGGAATTGTATTTATGTGTTATTGACACAAGCACTGGATGGACATGTAGGCTATTTAGGAAAAAAAAAAAGTTTAGGATGGGAAAAATTAGAACATTAAAATAATATCTAAAATCAACAAGAAAGGGGGCCTTTCCTGGTAAATCCAAGAGCGTAAGCAAATCCCACTTGTGCTTTTAGAGAGCTTTTCATTTGGCACTGATGATTAACAGAAGTGGTTTGAAAAGAATAAATCTCAGCAACATGGGTTGAGATTTCCAGTGGAGAAATCTGCAACAAAATTATTGCAATGCAAGGCTGCAGAATTTAAGGAGTTCCTATGGGGAAATCAGGATTAAGAGGAAGTGTTAAGCATGATAGTCCAGAAAGAGCTCAGGAAATCCTTAAAGCTGGTGGCTGGAAGCTCTCAGGAGAGCTATCAGTCTGTAATATGTCTTATTCTTACACTGTATTAGCTGCTCTAGGGACAATTTGCTGCTCCAGGCAGACTCTTGGCCAAATGCCACAGCACCTCTGTGTTCCTGTGCCCCCCTTGGCACACAGGAGCCCCTGACCACGCTGACTATGAGAAATGACCCAGCAAACCATATCAGAACTTCAGATGAGGTCCTACCCTTCCTCTGAATGCTAACATTCAAAGCACAATACTTCCAAGTATTTTCCTGCTCTTTACACCTTTCTTGCATCTCCTTTTCTTTCTCTGCCCCACTTGTTTCAGTCCTACATTACTGAAAAAACCCACAGCTCACCAGCCTGTCTTAGGTAAGGCTTCTTTATGCTGTCTTATCCCAGCAGACTCAAATTAAAATGGCAGCTCAAAACCTATGACTTCAGCAGCTGATAGCAATTAGAATTTTCCAGGTCTCAGGACATCTAATAAATTCATATGCTGAATTTATTAGCAAGTTAATGAGAAAGTCACCTAGACTTACAAGACATAACCTCTCTCTTTCCTGTTCTTTCTTCTTTGCTTTTTACACCTTCGTCTTCTGCCGTTATTGTGAAGCAGAGCTGGACAACAAAAAGCACAGCAAGTGCTCAGCACTCTTCACCTAATAACAAGACACGTAATACCATCTTTGTGCCATATAAAAACCAGCCAAAAACATCAACCACAAAGCTGTCTTTGAAATAGAACTGCAGATTTTTTAAAATTTAAATCCTCTCTGTAGCTAAGAAAAGGGAAGTAGGGGATATTGGTACAAACTTTCTTGATACTACAAACAGTTAGCTCCCCCCATATTTTCAGAAGATTCAAGGTGCTCATTATTTACCACACTATTTCACAGACCAGTATCTCTGTTCCCAAAATGTCAGATAATGGTTACTTCTGTATGGTGACAGTGCCACATAAGCATCATGAGATCTCAGAGTCCTTTATTCCAATAAAAAAAAAAAAAAAAAAAAAACCAAAAACACAGCAGATGACATGGAATCAATGAGAATTTTTTAAATTCTCAGTAAAGACACAGCTGAAATCTGTATCTGGTGATCCACCCTCAGATTTCCTAGAATTTATCTGCCATCTTTCTTGTGCCCAGACACAGCCACCAATTTCTCCTACTTCCACAAAGATTTTGTGGAAGGAAAAGTATTTTTGGTAAATGGAAAAGTACTTTGCTGCACTCAGTGCTCTCATTAAAGAACAGAAGACTTCCCTATCTATGAACTACTGCAGACAATACATGTAAGGTTTGAAGGGCTGTTTGTGTATTGCCAGTTCTAACATTTGTTATTTACAAAGACAAAACAACTCTAGTAAATTAATTCTACCAAGATCCTTTGCACTAACCACAGGAGCACTACAGGTGCATTTGTAAAGCCAAAGGGCATAGCACTAAAACAGAATAATCCCTTGTGACATACAAAAGCAGTGTCTGATTTGCTTCTGTCATCCAAAGACATTTGCTGGTAGCCGTGCGCTCCCTAAATCTAAGGTGTTAATGTACTAGCCTGACTTCAGAAATCTCAGGAGCTGCTCACCCCAGGCCAAAGATATGCATCTTTTTGGGGACCCACTATGCAATGTAACACATGAAAGCTCTATCTCTAAGAGGAATAAGGCAGCACCTTACATAACATCTAAAGGAACAGATTTTTTTCTCCTTTTCTAGGCTAATTCTTCTCCTATTAGATTTGTAGCAAAAATAACCATGTTGCTCTTCCACCAACCATCCCCCACACCTAAAGAAAACCTGCCTGAACAAAAATCCCAAATCCCCTCAAACCAACAAGTCTCAGAGTCAATGCAGCACTGGACCATACCTCTCTGTTCAGATCCATTTTAAAGAGCTACAATTTTGTGTTACTAACCTAGGGCCAAATTCAGCATGTTCAACTCATATTAACTTCAATAGTGATGCACAAATAAATAGCATTCAGTGAGACTTCTTCTTCTGGTAAGTCCTACTTATCAATGTGCAGGCTACCATATCCAGGCCTTTGTGACCCTGTCTCTCTTGGCTAGTCTGAAGCCACACTCCCTTTGGAAAGTCTCTGATTCCAGTCAACAATTCCAGAAATATTCCCACTTCTCCAGGAAAAGTTTTCCTACTTGTATCCTACTTTATCTTTCTCCTAACCACACTCCTTTGCATTTTCCAAGCTCCATGTGACAGACTGTGTGCTAGATCATTATGTATGTACACACCCTTTGCATGTTTAGGAGCTAGACGGTCCATACCCATAAAAACCTACCCTGTTTGCTGTGATAAGTGTTACATTTGCACTCAGAAATGCTGGAGAGTTGCAAGCCCAGAAAAGAGGTCTGTAAACCTTGTATGAGTTACTGCATAGAAGCTGGAAACAGAGACTATTATGTTTATGGAAGTTGGGCACATCCCTCAAGGCTGACACCTGGAACCTTCCTCCACTCTGGGCAGGCCTTCCTCCTAGGGCTATCCTGTTTTAATTGACATGATAACTCTTACAGTTTATGAACAGCTCCACAATGCATTACAGAGCAGAACTCAAAGCAAGTCAGAACATCTCCAGCAGTGAGAAACACCAAGCACAGGTGCAGCAGCTCCTGATGGGTCTAGAAGTGTCCAACTCAGGTTCTGAAAGGAACTCAGCTTCAGAGCAGACAAGGACAAATGGGATATAATAGGGACTAAGACCCTGCACTAACACAGAGGATCCATATGCAACTCCTCACTTCTTCCTGGTGTAACTCGGTGCTGGGCCTCATGCTGCAGAACTGGACTTCAATTTGTGGAAGCAAGCAAGAAGCTCTGATTTGGCATTTAAAAGCCACAGCTGAAGGGCCTGTCCCTGGAAAGTGCTGACCACTTGATTTTTGCTGCAGTCAGCTCTTTTTTCCAATGCCCAGCACCCTACACCCTCTGCAGACCCACACTCTTCCTTAGGGATTTATGTCCAGCTTTTCATCAGGAGCTCAGGCAGGGAAGACATCTGATTTCCTCAGAAACAACTCCAAGAAAAGCACGAATCAGCTTCAGAGTTCAGCAGCTCAATGATTTTGTGTTATCTACAGAAAAAAGCAACAGACTGTCAGGACTGTTCAAGAAACAAACAGGAAATTTCTCATTTGAAATGGAAACGGTCAAAAGTGTCAGAATATTCCATGGAAAGCAGACAGAGGAACCAGCTCCTACTGATCCATTTCAGTGAAAGTTTTGCTCTCATATAATGCTGCTCTTAATAAACAACAGTGAATCCAAGATACTATCTTCTCATGAGTGCTGTCAGAAGGCAGCAAGCTAAATATACTTCTACAGTTGCAGGCTGAGGTCATAAAGCAAGATTCTGCCTCAAAAAATCTACAGCAGTACAAAACATTCAAAGTTATTTGATCTGAAACATTTCAGAGAGTTTGGGAAAAAATTCTGAGTGAAAATCTTCTGTTTAAATTAGTATTAAGTATTGAATATTTAAACAGCCTGTCTAATCCCACAAGAAAGGTTATTGTATTCCAATATGGTAGCAGTATGTTTCTGTTTAAAAGCCAGCAGAACTCCTTCCTGCCTTATTCATGACATTATATGGGATTTGGGAGCAACTGATACAGCAGGCTGCTGCTTGGAAACTTCAGTGGTATTTTCTGTACAGGTAACACAATACAATACATACACCTATTTACCTGACAGATTGGCATCTCTCATTATTTTGACTCTTTTCAGTGATATAAAGCATTGGTTCAAGAAGAGATTTTCTTGATGCTTATTTTCTGATACTATATCCTGATAGAACTGATGGGAAGCCTGTAATAATTTATGGCATTCTGTGAGTTTTCCACACAGCTGCAAAATAGAAACTGAAGGTGCATTTTGTTTATTAATAATAATTCTAATATTTAATAATAACTGTAATTCAAATTCACACTGCATCAAACATACCTGTGACACTGATTATTCTGTGACTGAGGGTTAAGCATGACTTCCTAGCAGTTACCAACACTTCTCCTTTCAAACTGAAACACAGTGTTTATAGACAGAATTCTACGAAATGGTAACTCTGGTTGTAGGGTTCTTAATATCAGATTTGAAAAGGTGAGAGAATCACATGAAATAATTCACTGCACTTTCATGAAATAATTTTCCTTGATGAAAACTCTTCAGCTAAGTCTTGAAAGGTAGACAAGAATCATGGAGGGCAGTTGGAAAAAGCCTCTAAGATCATGAGGTCCGAGCCATTAACCATGCACCACAGTCATGTCCACCACTAAATAATATCCCCAAGTGCCATGTCTACACATTTACGGTACATCTGCAGGGACGGTGATTCCACCACTTTCCCTGGGCACCCTGTTCCAATGTCTGAGCACTCAGCAAAGAGATTTTTCCTAATATCCAATCTAAATTTCTGCTGGTAAAACTTGAAGCAGTTTCCTCTTGTCCTATTGCCCATTATGTGGGACAAGAGATTGACCCCACACCTGGCTACAATCTCCTTTTAGGCACTTGTAGAGAACAAAGAGGTTTCCCTGAGCCTCCCTTTCTCAAGGCTAAACAGCCCCACCTTCCTCAGCTGCCCCTCATAAGACTTGTGCTCCAGGCCCTTCTCCAGCTTTGTTGTCCTTTTTTGGACACACTCCAGCTCCATTCTTTCAGCAGGCTTTGTTTGATAGTTAGCACATCTTCACCCTGGCTCTGCCACTGACCTTCCTCAGTCAGCTCAGAACTTCCTTCTGTACCTTCCTCTTCTCTGCTCAACACCGCATGCCTGGCATGCCCTTCAATGCTGATCCAGGCCTCCAAGTTTTCTCTTTCCCTTGCACACCCACCAGAGTCAGACCTCCCTTTATCTGCTACTGAACCATCCCATCCACTTCCAACCTGCTGATCCAGGCTCTCTCCTTGTGCAGGCTGCTGCTGAGCAGATGGAGCTGGGTCCCCACACCAGTCAGCAGCAGCACCCTAACCCTGGCACACCAATCCAGAGAGCATCCATGCAGGACCCTGCTGCCAGGCCCTGTGAGCACTTATTCCCTCTGCCACTGCCTCCAGAAAGCAAGTTTCCCAGCACAGGAACTCGAGGTGATGCAGTGCCAAAGCCTGACACCTCAGGCAGCCTCCCTGAAGGCTCAGAGCAGTAACAAACTCAAGGGCTGCTGGAGCATCCAGCTCCACACTGCAACCACACCAGTGTAATGAGAAACCAAAATTACTTTGGTACTCCCATTTACCTGATGAAAGAGACAAGAGCAAGGCACTGCTGAAAGAGGGGAGGGCACTCAGAGACAGACAGGAGGAGTGAGAAAAAGGCAGTTCTGAAATGCAGCACTCATTCCTGAGGATCTGAAATCCCAGGGACTGTGGCAAAACATCCCAGAGGAACCTAAAGAAAATACCTGCAGTCTGAAAACTGATGTAAAAAGGAGATTGCTTGGTGGCATCTCACAGAGATTAGGAGATCACAGTGGGATAGCTCACATGGCTGGATAGTTGCTAAGGATGAATACAAGCTCTTGAGAAAAAACACACTGGGAAGGTGAAGAATATGGATGACTTAGAGCCCATGCAAAGGGCTGGCTGCAAGACACTTCTTTGCTTTGAACAAGTGACTCCAGACATGGGTGAGGATCAGAGAATAATCTAACACTGATGACTTTGTACTAGGGGCCTGCCACAGACCTCCTGATCAAGAAAGGAAGGAGGAGAAGCCTTTGTTTGAAAGCTGAAGGAAGCTCCATGAGCTGCTACTCCAGAGCTCTGCTCCCCTCTAGTACTTAGCATGAGACCCATCCTGATATCTGTAGATAGGGTAATGCATCTGAGCAGAGACAATCCACATCTCCAATCTACAGTTGATGGTAATTTCTTTATGCATGTGACTGATGAATCTTCTGGACTTCTTACAATGGGATGTAAAGGGCAGCTGTAAGATGTGATAAAAGCTCTGACAGGTGAGAAGGACAAATTATAGAGCTACAAACTTACCCTTCAGAGCAGAATTCAGCTTACTTCAGACTTGTTCTTGGTTAGGATCCCGTGAAAGACTGCTGAGGAAGGGAAAAGAAAGCCTGTGAGAGCTGGCTGGTCTTCATGACCAACCACCTCAAAGCATGCCAGCCCATTCCTGCATGCAGGAAGTCAAGCAGGCATGGTGGAAGGCCAGCAGGGATGAACAGAGAGCACCTTACTCCTGAGTTCAAACACTAGAATGAAGTATGTGTGACATGCCTGAATTAACAGCTCGGCAAGACCAAGCCAAGAACCAAGGATCTTTACTGCTTTTTGATTTTTTTAAGACTGAAGAATTACAGCCCCATGTTCCTGAATGCATACATCATCTCTTTGAAATGAGACAAAGATTTGTGTAAGCCACTTAAACTAGGTGTGCCTGGACAATGGCCACCACATAACTCTGCACTCACCTAGTCCTCTCCTCAGTTACTGTTGGCTGGAATTTCCAAGTGTCCTGTCAGATGACAGCCAAAATGACATTGCCTATGCAGCACAATATGGACCATGTCTTAATCAGTCAGAACCTAATTAGGAACCTTCAGTTTATCAAATTAGCACAGCCTGCTACTCATACACTGGATTTTAGCTTTCTCCAATTGTAGCTTCCTCACAAAGCTAAAGGAAACATTTTCTACTTCCAGAGCCTGATGCAAAAGTTGTTAGCACAATGTATGTCTCCTTGTTCACAAATTAGCCCCAGGAAACCTATCCCAACAAGGATGTAATTAATTTCAGTTAAGTAATGTACCAGCCTGCACAAGAAAAGTCACTCACTCAATCAATATTTGCATTATTGTGTTCCCTGTCATCTCTTCCTATCTGATCCCCACATTTCCTAGAGCCACGGCACAGTGAGTGACTTTGCAATCCTTTCCCAGCGATTTTGGCCTTTCTGAGCACTCAAAAGTGCATGAAACATTTATTTCAATAACCTGGGGAAAAAAACAATTAATCTGTAGGGGAGAATTTTGTCTTTTTGAATGATAAAGCTGCAATTTCACGATTCACAGTATCACAAAATTGACAAACATAAGGCTACACCAAAAGCAGATCCTGCCCTCTCCTCTGCACTGCCTCTGCTCTTGTTTGGGCCTCAGTTGAGCCAACCTAACAAAATGCAATTGTCCTTTTCTCCTGGATGTGTTTTCTGCAAAATATCTAAAATGAACTCACAGAGCAATTGGATGAGCCCCACAACTGGTGCAAGGTAAGAAATGCAAGCCGAGCCTATAAAGGAAAGATTAGAGAGAGATAGGTTCATATCTTTTTCTCACAGTAAATGGAACCATAAACGAGCTCAATCCCCCTCCCACAGATTCACTTTTCTTCTTCAGTAAAGACATGCCATAAGAGAGCTTTTAGTTCTAATGCCATACCTGGGAGCTTTGGCCTATTAACCTTTGTAGCTGTCATGATAGAGGACATTGAAAGACAAAAGAGAGTTGATCTACTTGTTGTCCATCAGGATTTTTTTCTAGGTGTGGTTATGGTCAATCTTTAAACTTTTCTACAGAGTTTTTCACTCTATATGTCAGTGATCTTTAAACAGGATGAGCCATTAGCACCTCTCAGCAGAACAATATGAAATATCAGCGTGGAGAACGATGCAGATCAAGCGTGATGGATGTGAATAGGGTGGAGGAACACAATTTGTTGTCTCCTGCTGCTTTTGCTCTCCCTGTAACTCCTGGTTTGGAGAACACCCCACCAACAAGAAAATGGATCTGTGCTTTTGGGTTTGTTTTTTTTTTAAATCTCCAGTCCTAGAGTAGGCTTTTTTGTTTTTAATCTCCAGTCCCCGGGTAGGTTGAGAAAATATTAAAAGGGCATTGTGTCTCATTTTGTATCCTTCATGCTTCTCTACAGAGACTAAATACAAGTCAGAGACTAAATAAAATAGGGAGACACCTTAACCACTTACCAAGAGCACCCACAATCCAGTCTAGCAGAAGTCAGTCATCACCCCAGAATTCAGAACAACCCTATCAATGAATGTGGGATCTATTTTTTTCAAGTATCTGGTGAAATACTTCACTATTTTTTGCTTGTACATTTCTTGTGTAGTCTACTAGAGCCAAACACACTCCTTTTTCCAAGACAAGTGTGAAATGAAAAGCAGCCTGCCATGGAGCATCCTTCCTGCAGCTCCAGGAGACACTGCCCTGAAACTCCTAATATTTCAGCCCATTTTCAGGGGAACGAATGGCACCTCCTCAAAGGTTTATCACTCAGTGGGAATGTCACAAACAAGAAACCCACATGTCCATCACCGTTTTTGGGAGCAGAAGCCACATTCTGGCTATTACACATGTTCCTTTATATCACGCAACAATTAAGCTCTTTGTGGTACAGCAAAAACAGAGAGCTCATGTTTGCTGATACCTATGGGAATGCCTTTCTCTTCCCGTGGTTGGAATAAGGAAATTGCTAGAAAGACCTAACCACAGTCAAGGAACCACCAAGTGCATGCCCATGGACAGTTGTTTGGGCTAGGAAAGGAGCCCTAAACTTACATTTCATCATCTGCCCAGAGATATCTAAATGCTGGGATTGCACCACTGTGGCATCTCCACCCTATCCAAAAGTCCTCTCACCATTTTCCAGACAAGAGTGTTTATACCAGCCTGCTTAGTTGTTTGTGAAATTCAGTACCTAAACTGGCCAGGTCACCATCAAGATATTCACTGTCATGTGCTGCAGTTGTGGTATGGAAAGGGAAAAAAAACAAACAATCACAAATATTGCTGCTTAAACTGCTGAAAGCAGTCACCAGCACCCCTGGCAAGAATATACAAGTTTTTGATCCTTACACTCAGCTCCATTTCTTCTTTCTGCTCAGTGCCAGCATGAGCATTTCTGCTGCTGCACAGTGAACTGAAGTAGAGAATTGATGTGACTGAAAAATAACCCCTTGTTATCTACCTTATCCCACAGCAGATATTTCCAGAGTTTTGTGATGCACATGTAATTTAAGCAGATGACGTAGAGAAATATGTTCCATATTTGAGTCAGAGATGTACAGTGCAGATTTATCTGCTGTTCAGGATCATTACTGGCACAAACCTGAGGAACTTAATTTTTACTCTGAGTCAAAGTAAGACTGCTCAAATGTCACAGATTTCACATTTTTCTTCTGGATCAAAGATATTTCCCATCAAAACAAGAAATTTACCTGACAGTTCCTCTCAAATAATGCTGCAAAGGAACTACAATACAAAGGCAGCAGAGCTGAATCCTGCCTTCACTGAAAGGAGTAACAGAAGAGTTGGGTTAACCATAATCTTGCAATATACAACACAAAGTTAATGGCAAATAAGCTAATTGAGGTATCAGAGGACACCAGGCTACACAGGTGAGGCTTTGTCTGTCCTATCTGGAGTAAGAGATAGGATAAAAATTGCATGCTATTGTGAATAGCTCCTGAAAAGTCATCTTTGCATTGACATGTCCTCTGCAGTGTCAATTTAACAGGTCTGCTTGCTCAAACCATACCTTCATCAGGGCAGGAATATCACGTTATATATAATATTTTTACTTGGCATGGGAAGTGAGCAGAGGAAAGCAATAACATTTCTGTTGTGGAGAATTTATCCCTAAAAATAAGCCCACTCTAATTACCAAACTACTTTGTTTCCTAATAAAGGCTGTTTTCTTCCTCAAAGGAAGTTTACAACTATGCCAAGCCATTTACAAAAACTACACTGCTTTGTGGAAACATGGAATTATAACTACTCCATGAAGTTTAATGATCAGTGCCCTACCCACACCACAGAAGCCTGCTCCAAGAAAACCAGGGATCATAACAGAACAGACCCCTTTGACCTCCTACTGTGTACTACCATATACCAGAGTACCAGTACAGAGAGACCTTAACATGAAATTTCATTGTCAAATCTGCTAAAATGATACTACTTGGTGGGGTACACACTTTAGCAGTGCCTACTTCATCCACAAGAGTCCTTCTACAAACTGCAGAGGTCATTCTTCAACAGAAGAGAATATGGACTTACAAGGAACTCCTAACACAGATTTGTTAATGGATGTCCCACTCCACACATCCTTTCCACATTTACAGACATCAGGCCCCATGGAAAGAGAGCCAATCTTTTTTTGGGGGGTGTCTTTCTTTCTATGGAGAACACTCCAGAAAGAAGGAAATAATTTTGCTTTTTGCCTGAGTTTGATGTTACAAGACAAGTGACTTTGGAAAAGCTCTAAAAAACCTGATCAGATTGGGGTCTCAGACTCAAACAAGTCTGACAGTGAGAGGATGAAGAATACCGACTTCTTTTCAAGCTGCAAACATCATCATTACATGAATTTAGGTGTTCATTACTTTAATTCATTTTAGTGGTACAAGCCAAAATGCAGCACGCTCTAGGAAAAGGCACTGCTCAATGCCCTCCCCAAAAGCAAGATGGATGAAGAGCAGTCAGCCAGGGTTTAGTGCTGTTACAGGAACCACATCATCTGAAGCCCTGTCCCATCCACCTTCTCAGATCATCTTTTGAGGGGCACTGGTCAAAACAGGTTGGAAATTAACCCCTTTGCTAATACACATCAGCAAGAAAACAGTTCCCCCTTGCAGAAGGAAACTAAATAGCACACAACAGACAGAAAAATCAATTTTGCTCTGCAGTCTACAACTGACCTAACAGTCAAATCCTGTGTGGGAGAAGGACCCTTCCTCCAGAAACAGAGACTTCCTGCACCTCATTACCATCACTCACAGGTGGAAACCCTCTATAGGCAGGTAGTTTCCCCTGTGACTAAAGTTAGGCCTTTATTTTTATTCACCCGGATCAGAATTGCACATTCTGAACTGCAATTTCCTTGTGTTTATGCAGTCCTTCAGGGCAGGCAAAGCACACAGCTCTCCATCTCTTCTGTATTTCCCCTTCCCCTCCTGCATTTTATCTGACTCTAAAACAAAAACAGGGGAGAGAGTGACAGGTTAGAGGAAAGCCTGCAGAGGATTCCTCCTGCCCAGATTAGGATTTAATGATATTCCTAGTGAGTCCCTTCTGGTTGCACTTGGTCTTTCAGATGAATGTTTCATCAATATGATTAGGATCACATCCCTCAGTCTCCTCTAGTTACACAATTGGTTGTGACAGCTCAGAGTATAGTACTCCCTAAAGGAAATATTAGATACCACCCTATCTTTTTATTCAAATCATACTTTGCACTCCACACTTTCAGACTAATGTCATTCTCCCCTGGATTACATATCTGTGATACCCAGAAAGCACTAAAATCCTTCCAATAAGGATTAGATTATTAATATTTATATTAGCCATACTCATATTATTATGATCACGGCTATGAAGATCTGGGGAAAAGGATGAGTGGGCTACAGAGCTCAGGGGGCTGGGGAATTTGGGTTGAATGTATAAAATATGTAGGGCAGTAACATAATAATAATAGTAATAATAATGTGATGGAAGCCACCATTTCATGGGTTGGACGGGCATGAGGGAAGTGCCGGCGGGCCCCGTCTCCCTCGCCTCATTCCCCGCCTCCACTCTGTACCCAGAGCCGAGACCCCACAGCTCTCCCCCGCCGACTCCCCGGCACGGCTGGCCGATATTCCCGTTGGGAAGGGGAATTTCTGAAGAGTAGCGGGACCGCAGGAGCCATCGGGGGCCTGCTCCCACTTCGGCGGCCGCCGCCTCAGAAGCGACCCTGAGCGGGGGCTGGGAAACAACTTTTCCCGGGAAAGCCCCATCCATGAACGCCGCGCTCCCCTCAGAGAGGAGGAGGTGGGAACAAGCGAGCAGGTGTTAAAAAGGCGGCGTTGAGGAAGGTGGGAGCGGAAATTCAGAGCGAAAGTAAAACCCCATCCCATTACTCGAAGAGAAAACATTCCGAAAAGTATCTGGCCCTCCCTCCCCGGAGCGCTGAGGTGGCCGCCCTGAGGAGGAAGGAGCCCTTTCTCCAGAGAGGGTCGGACCGGTGCCGTCGCAAGAGTTTCGGGGTCGTTTCCTTTTTCTCCGCGGGTGTGAAGCGGCGGCGATACGGCATGGGGCGAGCAGCGAGGGATGAAGTTTCGTTGGAAAAAAATTACCAGGTGCTTGTTCTGGACGTGCCAACTCTGGTTTAACGAAAACAACACCAAAAATCAGTCTTCGGGGAGGAACGGCCCCAATCCATCGGACGGAGCCGTCTCCGCTGCCTCTATTGCCCCGCCGGGCGCTTATGCTGCTTAAAAATCAGGGCTACGCGCCCAGAGCACGGAACCGCTCCCTCTGTTCAAGTGAGGAAATATCCCAGGGAGCTGCTAACTCGCGGGGAAAGGCCCCAGGTTCATATCCCGACTTGACGGGGCCGGTGGGGGAAGGAGCCGAGCCCCCGAGTCGGGCAGAGCCTTTGCTCCGGCAGCAGCAGCCGAGGTTGGGATTCCTCCTGACCTAGAACGAAGTTTTCCCTCTTCATCGGGCAGAGCTCGCACTCCACCTCCCGCCTCAGTGCTGTAAACAACTCTTATCTATTTCTTTATTTCGCTCCACAGCCGCCGTGCCCGTCCAGCTCACGTTTCAAGCCCGCGCTCAGTTCCCGTGCCAGAGCATTGGAAGCGGCGCGGACGGGGCGCGTTCCCTTCCAGCGCTCGCTGCCACCTTTCCCGGCACACGCGGGGCCGTGCGGGCTGCGGAGGAAGGGACACTCACTCACTCACTCGGCCCCGGGGTGTCCTCTCCCTCCAAAGCCGCGAGAAAAAGCCTGCCGAGGCCAGGTAGGGCTCTTCACCCGCAGCCCGTTGTTTGTGGCAGTAAATCACATTACGAAGCAAAGTGCAGGGGTAGTTAACTTTATCTTCTGTTAATGTAAACAAATACGAAGCACTCAGTTCCTTGATCTTTATTTAAATCTGCCGTTGTTTATCAGTGTCATCCTATGAAGATTAATTAGATACCTTTATTCACAATTTGGCGTCTGACACTCCATTTTAGGAATGCATTATAATCACAAGGTGTTAATTGGGGCCAGCTAGGCACTTACGTTTCTATTAAACAGTGTGAGAACTTTTCACAAGTATTAAGTTCTTTTTTCGCCGTGCGGTGCAAAAATATACAGCTTTTAATAACACAGCGCGGCGGAATCGTGCTGTGTAATCGGTGTTTGCGGGGCGGGTGGGGACGGGCGGCGTGCAGACCCAACCCTGGCTGGGGACGGGGGACAGCGCTGCCTGGGGGCTTCTCCAGGAGCCGGTGGCCCCACTGGAGGAAAAAAAAAAAAAAAAAAAAAGTGATCTGCCGCAAGCCCCCATTCTGTTCCGGATGGGGTCCTTGGGCAGGAGGAGCTGACAGGACAGCCTGCCACCGCGCAGAGCCGCAGCATCGCCCCGAGAGGCGAAGCGCTGATCGAAATCTCCTCGGACACCCGCCGCGCCCCGCTCCGGAGGAGGGGGAGCCCCTGCCGGTGCCCCCCGACAGCATTACCTCCACCGGGGACAGCCCCGGCCTGAGCCCTGGCTTGATTTTGTTTGCAGCCGGGAATCGTTCACAGCTTAATCCCATTATTGCCTGCATATCCTCAGGAAAGGGGTCCCGCTGCCGCTGGAGCCGGGATTCAATCGCTCTGCCAGAAGCTTTCCCCTCCGATAAGCGGGCAGGGGAATTTCTTGCCTTGTTCCGGGAAGCGGAGGGGGTGAGAAAGGGCCAGCGGGCAGAGGCAGTCCCGGAGGGGTGCTGGGTTCACAGTTCGCTGCCGAGCTCGAACCTCGCCTGTCGCAGAGGCGGGGGATGGAGGAATGGCAAGGGACAGGAGACCATCGTGTTTTGGAGCAAGCCGGAGGCTCCCGGTTTGTGCAGATGCACAGGAGAACCGTAGCAAAAAGCAAGAGCCAAGAGCCTTTAAAAAAAAAACTAAAGGAAAAAACCCACACACAAATAAAAACGTCAGCATTGCAAAGGATGGTTAGATTTAGAGACAGCAGACAACTCAACCCCCAGGGTTGTGCTCCCTCTTCCCCTTTTGGGACACTCAGCAGAAGGCAAAGATGAGGCAGAGCCATACCCGCTTATGCCTGGCATCACCACATTTATTAAAAATTATTACTATGTACATAAAAACAAAACAGAAACAAGTTTCTTGGGAGGGGAAAGTTGCTGGGCCAGTGGCTCTGGGGCTGATCAGTTTAAAACGGCTGAAAGTAGGGGCTAGAATGGCTAAAGTCACATCACTTCCAGTTTCATACAGGGCAGCTGAAAAAGTCACTTTACATACACATAAATAGAAATCTCCTTTTGCAATGCTTCATATGCTAAGTTGAATTAAACCAAAAATGCCTTTTGAACTTCAAAACACCACCGGATGTCCTTCCAAGTGAACAGCTATAGGTCAACTATTTATATATTATTCCACAATATTCTACAGTGTACCTAGACAAAACACAACTGTACACTTTATTTTTGGCCACCTCGATAAAGGTTAGGCTTGTGGGATGGAGGCAGGGTTTTTTAAATGCAAGTTCTAAGCTAAGAAAAGTCAGATTTGGTCATTGTAATCCTGTTGTTGGCAACAGGACCTTCAAGTCAAAATCCTGCCTGGCAAGCAGGCCTTATTTTGGCATTTGCTGCCAAAAAAAAAAAAAAAAATGAAGCTGAGCAAGATTAAACTCAGCCAAGTATTGTGGATGGGTTGAATAAATCAGCTCAGTCTAAAACCAGAGCATAGCATTTGTGCAGTTCCCTGCAACCCAGTACCCTTTTATCAAGCAGGGAAGAAAATGAAATTTGGGATCCCACCCCCTCTTACCTTGCTCAGGAGTGCATAGATTTGATCAGGCCTCTGAGCCAACCCAAACTGTACACTTCAGGGACTCCAATAAATATGCCAGATATTTTGGCACTCGAGTCCTCCTTACAGTCCCCCTCCTTCTAAACAAGGTGAAGAATTCTCCCATAGTTAGCTCTTTCCCTACTTTGTTACCTACAAAGTCAAAAAGCTTTGGCACCTTCTTTAGAATTGCACGCAACAACTCAAGGTGGAAGGCAAGAGTCTTTTTGGCAATTTTAATGCAAAAAAAAAAAAAAAAAAAAGGCCACCCTGAAAAAAAAAGTATCAGTCAAATTGGAATAAAAAAGATGCTTTAAGAATTAGCATAAAATGCATAGTAGCCCATGCCTTTTGAAGTGTCTTTGCTATAGTCCTCAGAATTAATGTCCTCACATTTCATTGTCGGGGAATTTTCATTGCTGGAAGTGCTAGGGGAAAGCCGCCTTCTCTTACAAGCGCCTGTGTAGACCCCAGAATCATTTGAATCTAGGGACTTGATAGAGGGTGGAGTCTCTATCCAGGATGAGCCCATTTCTTCTTTCACCTTGTCCTTGGAAAGCTGGTCTTCAGTGAATCCCGGAGGACTTGTTCTTGAGGTCCAAGTGAGTCCTGTGGTCATTTTTCGCTGGTAAGAGCCCCTGCTCCCCCAGCCTGCCATGGATGGAAATGTCGGGTCGGGGTAGTAGCCCAGAGCGTGGGATGTCTGTAGGGGGAGGGATTTAATGCCATAAGGGAGCAAGGTGCTGTGAGAATACTCTGTCTCATAGGAGTTCATGTCCAGTTTGTTGGCACTGGGCTGCTGCACAGGCGTCACAAACCAGCGCTGAGGAGGGCTGGCCACCTCCTCGTTCTGCTGTGGGGACAGTAGGCCATTTGTCTGAGGGACAGTTCTCTCTCCGTTGTAAAACCTGGCTGGGGGAAGGTTGTTGACAAACTGTTCTTGGAAGAATGGCTGCACGCTGTATCGAGCGCCAGGGACGATCTGGTGGGATCTAGGAGAATCCGTGGGAGATGGAGTTAATCTGTCATTTTCGGAAGCTGTGTACATGCTACAATGTAAAAGAGGAATACTGAGTGTTTGTTTGTCCTTAAAATTCCAGTGTGACAGTTAACACAAAAACACAAACATGAAGAAACTAGATTTCTTAATTAGAATCACAACTACATTTAATTGGATGGCTATTTATTTTAATCTCATTTAGTGGGCACTTTTCCTAGACCACTATAAGTTTTCTATTACTGCTGCAAGAAGTAGCACAAGTGAAGGTAGAAAGTGACTGTAAGGCAAGTCTTCTGCAAGCAATTTAGAGAAGTTGCCTGTTCTGTGGAGATACCCAGTATACCACTGCCAGTAAAATCTGCAGGCCAGCTGAGTTCTGCCAGCACAAGTTTCCTACCAAAATTCAGAAGCCAGCAGAAAAACAGATCATTTAGACTATTCAGACATTTTAACAACAGCAAAATTGCCAGTAGAAATACTGGATCTGAGTAAGTATTTAAAGGAAAACCCTTCCACAGACATTTCATGCCTCCTAGTCTGACACATCTGCAAAAGAAGATAGAGGCGTACTTACGAGTCATAGTTGTCTCTGAAGCCTTTTGCAAAAGGATTATGGTCAATTTTGAGCTGTGTAATCTAAAAGTGAAAGCAGAATATATTAACATGAGATGCTGAACACACAAGTCAATTTTATTCTGAATTGCAATTTTATACGTCCATGCTTACATCAGTGTTTTGATATGCTGTAACTGCTATGAACTGCGTTTCAGGGAAGATAAATGTTTGAGTCTTTGAGGAATCATTCAGATCTTCAACACCATCTTCAGTCACTTCCACAATGTGAAGTCGGGGCTGGTACTTGTGTAGGGACTGAAGTACTATCATCTAAAAGAAACCATGAGAGAAACAAAAGCTTTAGACAAACTGCATGTAGCATTAAAAGACCTATTTCACAGTGTGACATTTTCCTCCTGTAAATTGTAATCTTTTGGTGTAGAAATGGAACAGTTTGAACTGTTATCAGGAGCTGAGTCACAGCCTGCAGTCCTGTTTCACTAAGAGCTATCAGCCACCCTCCCCCCTTTTGAGCTACTCAAGGGGATCAATATACTGGCTAAAACAAAAGAAATTCGCACATCCTATTCCAACATTTTCAACTATTGATACGGTAAATCAAAGCAACCAAGCTCTGTAAGCCAGTTCAAGAAGGGAACGACTCACAAGCACAGTGATCTAGCAGCTCGATGAAATGCTGTGAAATCCCCCAAACCCCAGGGCTCCCCCCGCTGAACCACCAAGAGCCCCTCAAGCCTCCCTCCCCCTCCTTTTACCTGCGCGTTGTTGTTGTTAGCACCTTTATTGTTCGTGAGCTTCAGCTTCCCGAATGAAATCTCCTGCCTCATCCAGTGAGCCCCGGTGTTGGGCGACTCGGGGTGAACGTAGACCTTGTTGCCTGGGGGAGACAAGCCAGTGAAACGCCGGCCGGACACGGGGCTTTGTTCCCGCAGCAGCCCCTGGGCTCCCGACGGTCACCGTCCCACACAGCCTCGGCACCGCGCCGCAAAAAGAGCCGCAAGACGGCCTTAAAAGCGCAGCTCATCCCCCGGC
>VXBI01000928.1:0-71056 GCA_013397375.1 Toxostoma redivivum
AGGGGTTAGGTGAAAACATATCATCTTTCCGGGGGTCCTAATGACAACTCATGGATTCCTTCTATCTGTTTTTTTTTGGTGCTGAGATTCCCCCACCAAAAAGTGAAAAATCCCACGGATTAATATAAGTTTTGGCCAGGTGTGAACGCCCAGGTGCCTCCCCTGGGGAGGGCAGGTGTGATACTGTCCCTTGCAGCACTGTGGGTCTGCTCTATCATGATGCACTGCAGTGGTGCAGGGTCTGGGGACCCCTTTGGGGGGCCTCTGGTGGACCGTAATGTCCCTCTGTCCTTGATGTGGATGCAGCTTCTCCCGGGGTGAAGGGGCCCCACAGCTGGGCTCTGCACAGCCTCTGACCAGAGGCTTTTTCACCACACCCCCAAAACCTCTCTTCCTCCCCCCACCCTTTGGTTCGAGGGTCTGTACCAGCCTGGCAGCTGATAGTCCTGGAGCTGTGGTCTCCACCCCAAGGTGCTAAGCTTGATATCCCTGTGAATGTATTCTTCTTCCCCCAGCCCAGACCTGGGGATTATGTTATCTTCATAGCTCAGAGCCTCAGTCAGTATGCCTATTCAGAGTGTGGTGGTCTTCTCTGCAGCTTTTATACAGCTTTGCTATAATAAGCAAATGTCCTTCATGAAGATGTTTAAGCCATAAATTACAACATTCAGTCTCTGACACACTCCCTTGATAACTGTCATGATAAAGCCACACTCATACTTTTTTTAATGGTGACTAACCCTTTGTTCTCATAAGGTCTTACTGCTCAAGGCGCTTTAACAATCCACATTCGCACAAAACTAAGATGGGTTTATTTACAAGCAAGGAGGCCCATCCTTCTGGGGAAAGAAGGGTGGACCCAGAGTAAATGCTGTGCTGAAAGAAGGAAGTCTGAGGTTCAGTCTTTCATGTTTTGGGGGAAGTGTCTCTCAGCTTTGGTTCCTCATTTGAAAATAGAGATTATTTCTGTTTTCTTATGTGCTTATGCTGTGTGCTTGTGGCAATGTGGTCTTGCTCACAGTGTAAACATCTACAGAGCCACTCTGGAGGGGTTCTGTAGCTGTGGGAGGACTCCAGGCACTGTAAGAATTATGAAAAATAATAACAGGTATACAGAGATCTCTAGATGACAGGGATTTGGTGATTTTCAATTCCTTAGAATATATAGAAGAAAACTCTCTGGAGGAATAAGGATTGTATTTATGTTTCATTGCTTCAGTGTGCAAGGAACCTTCTCTTTTTTTAAGTAAGGAAGAGATTGATGCTAGATGTTAACCTATAACAAAATTGCTTGTAACAGGAGGGGTCTAAACTCATGTAAAAGGATGGAGGGAATCCATATTTAGTCCAGCATGGCTGTGACTTGGCTGTCTTTGTACATAGAATGTAATCACTGGCCTACAGCTCTGCAACAGTGTAATCCAGCAGAAATATGGTATTTGTGCTGTCTCAAGAAGGAGATACCAGCTCTAGATGCATGCTATGAAATATTCAGCATGCCTTGCTACCTCAGGGAGTTTGAAAGGCTTGCTGCTAACACTGGGTTAACAGTGCCTCATTTAATTTCGCACTCAATACGGTTTGTGCCAGATGAGGATGCCACATGGACAGCTGATGTCTGTCAGTAGAGGCTTGGGGACCTAGAGTGCTGAGTAAAGGTAATTGAAAGAGTAATTAGATTCTAATTAGTAGCTGTTAAGGCATCTGTTTTCTCTAGCTTGTTTTTCCTTGCAGTATTGTGCAGTCTTCCTGTGTGACAGCCCACAAACAGATTTAATAAGTGCTGTGTGTTTCCAATGATGCAGCTTCACAGTTCCACGTTTTGTTGACTTTTTACAAACAGAAGTATTTTGAGTTTTGGCTGTGACAAAAAAAACACATAATGAACAGTGTCAGCCATGTGTACTGCAGAATGCACATCGATGGTACAAACACCTCTCACATTGTGCTATTGTTTTAAGTAGCCAGAGGAATATGGAGAGGAAATGCAAACAGCTGCCCCAGCCTGCCTGATTTCCTGTTGTCAAAGCTCACGGTGTGAACTCTGTGGCACAAGGTGCATGTGGTACTATCTGCAGGCCTAGTTCTGTATTATCTCTCCAGCTCTTTTCTGACCTTTCTGCACATGCCATGGTACTAACTGTTCCTTTAAGACATTGGCTGGTTTCAAATATCTCTAGACTTAATGCAGGTGAAGCAACCACTTTGGGAGGTCAGATCCACAGTTAGTATTACCTGGGCATGTTGTGTACATGCACTGCAAACTCCAGTGCCCAAAGAAACAGGATGTCTTTGTGCTTACAGGTGAGAAATTTCTTATGAAAAACACATACCATTCATAAAGCCATCAATACTTTTGTTTTCCAAATGTCTGAAACGGCTTGAGGTTCCTGCAACTTTCAGTGCCCTGATCAGGATTATCAGCCTGTCCTCTTTTCTGGCTGCAGGTTATGGGCTTTAGGTTAGTACTAGTTAAACTAAGCCTGTGCTAAGAAGGGGTATGCCTAACCCTTATGTTGTTTCTGGCAGTATGTAGCGTGGTTTAGCCTCTGCCTTGTTACCCTGGGCTCAGCTGGGCTCCTGTGTGTGTGTTTGTGCCTTCCCTGGGGGTGCACTGCAGTGACCCTCCACACCATTACTCTGGTTGAGCTCACCTAACTTTAATTGTCTGGTTGTTTTGGTTCCCAGCAGAGTCCCAGCAGTGGAAATTCAAGTACAGTTCACCTGATCATATAAGAGGTGTCTCCTTCAGGAGGTAATGAGGCAGTCCTTGGCCTGTTCTTGCTGTTCCTGCCTAGCTCCCTGCTCTCTGCAGGACTGTGGAAGGATCCTATGTGACTTGGCCCAGATGTGTGCTAGGCACAACTCACACCTGATTCAGCGAATCCCATCATTTGCTGTCTGGAGCTTTGAAATCTGTAGAGTAAACTTTTTAATCAGCATCAAAGAAATGAGATCTTGTTTCTGGGCTCACCTGCTGACAACACAGTAAATGTGCCACTGGAAATGGAACCAGTCCTGTTTCCTCTTTAATCTGACTGATTCAACCTGATTTCTACTTACATTTCCAAGCCCTGTCTTTTCTGCCAATAGCCTTCAGCAATCTGAAAGACAAGGTTAGACTGCCATCATCACCAGCAGGAATTATTTGATGTTCTAAGTAAGTATGTTGTGCTGTTTGTTTCACTAGTCTACTCTAAACAGAACCAATGTGTCTAACAGAGCAAGCTGCCCTGAAACTTTACTAATCAGATATATTCTTTGGCAATTTGTGCAATCTCATACACACAGATTTCATAGTCACTCAGAATAGAAATTACCCAGGAATTAAGCACATATGGAAAAAAAGCTCTCATACATAAAAAGGAAAGTAGGAATAATACAATAATAATTTAACAAAAAAAAAAGTATTTTTCTAAGCATTTTCAAAAGGATTGTAATGCCTTTCTTCCATGTGATAAGTACAAAATTTCTCTTTTAGTCATTAGGAGACTTAATTTTCCCCTTCTATTTCCATAAATACAGCCTTATTCTTTTGCCTTTTAGCTGCAGTGACAAAATAAATATTGTAGCTAAATGTATGTTTGCCAAGAAACTGTTCTTGCAGGAGAAAACGTTTTGTGGAGTCCCTTGGGTCTCTTTCATTGCTCGGACAGCTTCTCAGTTCATATGCCCCTGTTTTTTATCAACTGCTTTTAAATCTCTGCAGGTCACATTCTTGTAATAATTTCAGCTTCAGCTACCCATAACCTGTAATATTTGGCTATGTTGGTATTCATTAAATAAACATGTCTGGGAATGTTCTCCAACACTGAGAACAACTAGCACAGAATAGCCCATGTCCAATTTTTAAACTAGTTTAACCTCCAAAAAAAGGAAGATTGTATCCAATCTACTTGCAGGGAGCAATCATGGTAGGAGCTAACTTCTTAGATGTGCCTATAAATTCTTTGTGAAGGTGCTAGTTGGTGCAAGTCAAAATAATGCTTTTGGCTGTCCTAATGGTTAAACATTAGAAAACTGGAAATTTTTCTTGATGCTGTTAAATAATTGCCAGTTGACATATAGCTGTTGTTACTGTCAGTTTTGTTGTATTTTTTTTTTCAGCACTTTTTTTTTTCTACTAGCAAGGTCGTATCTAGGTTTGGCTTAGATTTTCTTGGGTTTTTTTTTTAACTCAACTGTACATTGGATACTGCTTTGGATAGTATTGTGAGAGCCTTTCCCAGCTCTCATCTGGGAATATTTCTGGCTCTGGATTGTTTTTGTTTGGTTTTGTTTGTTTGTTTGTGGTGGTTTGTTTGTTTTAGGTTTTTGTTTTGGGTTGATTTCGGTTTTTTGTTTGTTTGTGTGGCTTTTTTGGTTTTTGTTTTGTTGGTTATTGGAGTATTTTGTTTTACTTGTCTGATTTGTTGTTGCTTGTTTCTTTTTCAAGGTCACTTTTAGCACTTCTGATTCAAAGTCGTATAGGTCAAACCAATATCACACCTCTTCATTATCTTCTGTTTACATATGACTTATCCTTATTGCTTTGAAAAGTTTGAGATAACTTTCACTGTGGATTAAAACAACATCTCTGAAATTAATTTCAAGCTCATGAGACTGTCAAAAATATTGCCCATTAATATTTTTACACACTGTAGGAATCCAGTGGCCTGATTTGTCCAATTCACATGTTCTCCATGTCAGTAATTTAACTTTTTCTCAAGTTTAGTCTTTAAGTATGTAACTTTGGTCTTAAAGATACAACTTTAAAATTGCCTTTTTTCTATTTTGAATCTTTTCCGTTCAGCTCTTGTGAGTCTCCAGCAAGTACAGCTTCACTATTTGCATTCTCCAGTCAGCATGATTTCAGCAAGGCTATCCTAACAGCCCTGTTAGGATAAACATCAAAGGTTTTCTTGCAGGGACCAGCAAAGCAAAATACTGTTTCTATCTTTGGGTTATTTTTAAAGTCAGAATATCTGTGAGTATTTTTCAGTATGAATATGCCAAATGCTTGGGAGAATGAATAGGATTTTAAAGATTTCTTCACCTGGAGATCAAAACAAGCATTTCCGTCTTGGTCATATTAGTTTTAAAAGTTTTGAAACCAAAATTTCAATTAACAAAGTGTCTGCTATCCTCAGTAGATTTTCTTGGTTTATATATGAAGTAGTAAGAGCCCAAGGCTCAGATTTTAAATTGTTTCTAGTTTCCAATATAGGACTCAACTGTACTGTGAGTCAGGAGTGGGAATACCTGTGAGTATATGGATCTTTACCAGGATGAGGAAGAAAAAGCTCAAGCATCACTCCAACGTGAATATTTGTTGTAATTTGATGCCAGCAGGCAGCCAAGTTCCATCCAGGAGCTCACATGCTCCCCCCACAATAGGGGTGAGAATCACAGAATATACTGAACTGGGAGGGACCCATCAGGATCATTGACACCAACTTCCATCCCTGCACAGCACCATCCCCAAGAGTCACACCATGTACCTGACAGCATTGTCCAAACTCCTCATGAACTCTCCCAGGATTAGTGCTGTGACCACTTCCCTGGGGAGCTGTTCCAGTGCCCAGCCACCTTCTAATACCCAGTCTAAACCTCCCCTGAGACAATTTCCTTGGGTCCTCTCCCTGGTTACCCGAGAGAAGAGATCAGTGCCTGCCCCTCCTCTTCCCCTCACAAGGAAGTTGCAGACTGCAAAGAGGTCTCTCCTGAGTCTCGTCCAGGCTGAACACACCAAGTGGCCTCAGCTGCTTCTCCTTCAGCCTCCCCTCAAGGCCCTTCACCATCTTTATTGCCCTTCTTTGGACACTCTCTAGTAGCTTAATCTCTTTCGTATATTGTGTGGACCAAAACTACACACAGTATTCAAGGTGAGATTAAAAGTGTGAATTGAGATAAGGACAGAATAAGAGGTAAAGAAAGTTATGCCCAAAAGCAAAGCAAAACAAGGTGTTCATTTCCCACTTCCCATGGGCCCTCAGATGTTCAGCCATCTCCAGGAGCACAGGGCTCCATCATGTGTAACAGTGACTTGGGAAGACAAACACATAACATCATATATGGTGTGGGATATCCCTTTGGCAGTTGTCCTATGTCCTCTCTCAGACCTGTGCCCACCACCAGTCTACTACTACAGGGCAGCATGAGAAGCAGAAAAACCCTTAGTGCTGTGTAAGCACCACTCAGCCATAGACAAAGCATTGGTGTGCTCTCAACACTGCTTTGACCACAAATCCAACATGCAGCCCCAGACCAGCTCCTTTTCCATCCCAGGAAAAAACAGTCAAATATTTCTTAATATTCTGCATAGGTAATGGCATGAATGCTCATGATGTATTCTATATATTAACAGTAATGCAGAACAAAGCTTGTTCAACCGAGTTTTTAGCTCTGCCTATGGATCAAGGCATTCTGGTGTTGCAGTTTTCTCAATGCCATAATGTAATGGTCAACACCTAGGGAACAAATAAGGATGGGGAGTATGACATCTTCTTTATGACATCTTCTTTTATTACCTCTTAGAATAATTCTTTGAGAGTCTGAACCAAGGAGACTTGAGAGAAAACCATGGTAGATTTAAGCAGGCAGGGGATTAGGCACTTCAGTGACAAATACATTTGTATCTATGTAAGTCAGGCGAGTTAAGAGAAAGAAGTTTTCATATATGGATACTGGTTTGACTTTTGGAGTGGGGTCTAAGTCAAAACATGAACTTTTTTTCATGTAGTGATTCAGAGAGCCACTGTTTCTGTCAAACTTAGAATCTATGATTGATATATTTTTGCCTGGACATTTTCAGAGTAGGGATTTTCAATTTTTTGATTTTCAGATTGAGAACTTTTGGATCACTATGTAGTAAATGTAAACACATTTACCTTCTATTAATTAAAGGGCATGCATTTTTTAGAATGGTACTTGGATGTCACAGAGTCAAAAACATTGTTCCAGCTCATTGCCTTCTGGTGCCTCTGGAATCAGGGTGTCTTTTTTATCTGATCAGTCTGGTCCAGTTTCTTTAAACTACAGACTGTGCAACTTTTAAAAGCAGTTCTAATCTATAAGAGAACTTACTAGCTTTTTATACATTTTCCCAGTGGTTTTTGGGATAGTGATCAATTTAAGACACCAAGATAAATAGGAAACCCAAAAGCTTCTTTTCTTATCTTCTGTAATAAGTCTTTGGGGGTCTAAAATAGTAGTATTACTTAAGAGTACTTTTAAAGTAATTTTGCTTTTACTCATAAGAACAAAAATTCTTTTCTTTCTCAACCTCCAGTGAGAACATGCTGACCTAGAGCTGTTGCACTTGGTTTTGTCCCATCTCAGTATCAAAGCCTGAGAGAGCAGCAAGATGAGCACTGGGAAGGATTCCCATCATGCAATTTCATTCTACACAGAACTAAATTGACTAAGGAGTGAAACAAGGCGCTTGACCTTAAACATATTGCAAGTATTTGCAAGATCAGAATCTAATATAGATTTCTGAAATGCATTCTTTGATTAAAGAGTGGAAAACAACAGGTAAAACAAAAAACTACCTGCCTCTTTAGATTGCTGAAAAAAAAAATCTCTCCACTGATTTATGTTTATGCAAGTATTCCATTGGTATCTTTCCTGACAGAATAACTGCATCCCTGAGAACAGTTTGTGCTGTCTATATATTCTGTGGAGTTAAAGTTTGAAGTTATTTTCTAAATATCATCTCCACAAAATGGATAAATAGATCTAAAATGAGCAGAGAATTAGGACAGATAGGAAACTGTCAATAATAATTATGTTGTTGATTTTGTGATTTCCTCTGCACTTGCCATTGTTTCAAAACTTTAATGTATATTTCTTGTTACCTGAAAGACATACTAAATTAAATTTATCAGTGGAAACGTTTCATAAGCAAAATTTCAAGGTTTGCTTTCCAAGTAGTTTCACAGTCCAATGAGTTGCAGAACATTTACAATGCATGGCTCTTAATACTGATGCTGCAGAAATGTGCTGAAGCAATACCTAGTTGACATTTTTATGAATTGTATTCCTGTAGATTTTTCCAGGTTGAGTTACCTGCTGTCATCTCAAAGAAATATGGGAAAATGGGAACTGTGTAGTGAGAAACACATCTTCTTACCTTTGCAATCAAGCTCTTTCAGTCATCTGCAAAACTGACAAGCTGAAGGTCACTCTTTAGCAGTCCATGTAGGATGATACAAATTGACAGTAATTAGAACAATTACAATAGTAATTAGAAATATTACAATTGCAGTGTAAAACTGGACTAAACATTGTTTTGCTTAATTGTTATATTTATTCTGACCTGTCTGATAGAACATATGCAACTCTAAATTAAATCTCACCTGGGATGAAATCTTCAGCTTAATTTCAGATATCTCTTTAATTCTGTTCAGATGTGTTGCATGAACATCTCTAGCAGAGAAAATCTAAGAAGTACATCTCAAAGGCAGTTTGTGTGCTGGAAGAATTCAGACAGTTCAAAATGCCAGGGAATCAAGGAAATAAGGTAGATGACCTCCTAAGTTTCTCCCATCTTTATTTTCCAACTTTCTATTAATGATTAAAATTTATTCAAGATACAAATTAATTTTTAGAAAATAATTTTTCTTTCTGTTCTCAGAAAAGTATTTTCCTTTTTTATTGTCTTACAGAATAGTATTATTTTGTTGATAATGTGCTTTTTTCTAAAATTGTTGTCTGCTTTAATTTTTTCCCAAGGGTCCTATATACTTCCTTTGTCAGGTTTTTCTCTGTTCCTCTATTGCAATTCATTTTGCATTGCCTATAGTGCTGCTGGCTGTATAAATACTGTGATGTTTTTGCTGACTGCCAGGAGAGAAGCTAATAGGAAAATGGAAAAGGGCAGAAGTGAGAGGGTAGGTTTGTGCAGGTATTTTAAGACTTTATCTTCATATTTTTGCTAACAAAATTAATTACTTTTTCAGAAATAAATTATCCCACATACCATTAAAAATTAGCTCAGTGACTCTGTGAAAGAATATTTACTTCTATGCCCAGCTGCTGGAGTTTAGCTACTATTGTTATGCAGATGCATACTTGCAGTTTATGAGGTAGGACCAGGAGATTTGTCAAGGAAATCGAGGGAACAGAATAAAACTCTAAATGCCAAGATGAATGTGTTTTGCTTTCCCATTCTTTAGCCCGTATGAATCATATTTCAAAATTGTTACAGCAAGGTTTATCTATTCCACCCCATTTTGACCTTGAGTTCTTTATACAGTCAAATAATCTTCTTGGATAAGATTTTCATCTCTACTTCTTTAGTCCTTAAGTATGCATAAAACTAAACAACAAACAAAAAGCATCAAGGTGCTCCAGAAACCTTTGTTCCAGCTCTAAAGGTGTGAGAGGGAGGTGTTTCCCCTAATGTAGCACTACAGAGGGCAGCTTTGTAGCTTGTCTTCCAGGTATCCCCGTATCCCCTTGCAAGTCCTTGTGTCTGTGGGGAGGCAGGTGGCACAGCACACCTCCCCGAGCTCTCTGTCTTCTGGGTTTTACTTGCTGTGTCTATTTGTAGGTAATTTAATTCCATGCCTGTGAGAACTGAAATAGCAGCAGCTGTTCTAACTTTTCCACACGAACAGAGTGTGATCAAAAGTTATATTTGTCATCCCTAAAACTAGTCTGGGGAATGCCAAGATTACAGTGTTGAATATTCATCCCACATATATATATATATATAGTTATGAGTACTGGAGAATATGAGTGGAAGCATTGCATCTGGAGACTTGGATATTTGGATGCAAGGCAGATTAGGCTGGCTTTGGAGGGAATATGCAAGTGCATGATGCTGTTATAACAAGGCTTGCTAGAACAAGGGCCTTATTTTGTTCCCAAAAAGGGCCAGCATTCCCTCAGAATGACTCAGTGTTACCTCAGACACAGGTGTTGGTGAAGGTAAAATGGTGTAGTCTTCTCTACAAAGTGAACAGCTGGCAGGGACATAAGAACTTCTATGTGTTTAATTTTGGGTCCTCTTCTGGATTGCATTTGGGAAAGATTTGCCCCTCTCTTTATTAACATGAGAAGATCAGCCTCCTAGAGCAGGTAGTAGGTTCTGAGTTACCTAAAGTTGAGAAATGGCAAGGCTCCCTCTCACTTGCATTGTCATTATCCATCAACCTGGCAAAAAGGCTGTAGGGCCCTTGGCACTGCTGGGGCTGTGCAGCAGTGTAAGTACTGCAGTAATTATCCTGCTGGCAGAACGAAACTCAGCCACGGACAGCAGAGTTTGGAGGTCTAGCGCAAAATAACTTTGGAGAGAGAAGCCAGGAGGTGCTGAGCATCACCATTCAGCCAGGACAGCATGTCCTGGTCATCACCTCTCAGTCACTGAGATAGACTGCTGCTATGATGGTCTCCAAATCTTTGCATAGCTTATCCTGGAAGCATTAGTGTTGAACTGGCTTTTTGCCACAAAGGACAAAGCAAGAAATGTGCCTCAAACCCACACAGGGATCTGCAGACCTGTTCTGCACTGGTGTGAGGAGTGCTCTAGGAGCACCCTGAGGCTGGGAAGCACCAGGTGACAGCATCAGTGCTGTTTTACCACTGAAACTGCTGCTCTAAGCAACTATAATCAGAAATAAAATAGGTCACTGTAAATCACAGAGAAACTGTAACCATTATTGCTCGAATTTCTGGATATGTTTTTATTCACTGATTGAATTCTGCTTACAGAAATTCCCCTTGCAGCTGTCACTAGATAGGATCCTTTGCACCGTGACACATACTGCTGTGTAAACTTAGTCAGTTCCTGCAAATGACTGCTGTGACTGTCTTAGCTGAGTGACTTGACAATGAAAATAGAAGAAAGCCAAAAACTCCATTAGCACAACAAAGGAAAATGCTCAGCAAATGATGTTATGCAACTGCACTCATGTATGCATATTATAACTCTCATAAATTATTCTTTAAGTCAGATACTATAACAGAAATGATCCCAGCAACAAGAAATGCTACACTTGCAGTAATTCTTATAGAGTGTCTGGGAAATTGAGTTTTCACAAAATCAATAATTTCCATCCTTATTTCCTTAATGTATATGAGAGTTTTTGCACTTTATTTGTGTTATACTCCAAGTACCAGAAGATGCTATGGTAGTAAAAGTTAGTGGGACGCTGATGGTGCCCCAAAATGTGCTCCTCTGTACTGCTGTGCATATCTTGCACAGTGTATTCAAGTGTGTAATGTCGTGGGCTCATTAACTGGGTTTGATTTTGAATTATTTGTATATAAGTACATTATTCAGTCTTTCAGGCAAAAAAAAAAATAATCTGAGTAAATCAGAAGGGCTGATTTCTCTAATTTCTTGTGGGTATATACATGCAGTGATAGACCAGTTTTACCATGTAGTTTTACCTGACCTACATAAGCCTAAGACTTCAGCAGTTTTTACTGTTTGCCCATGGCTTGTCACCTCTAAAGGGAGTTCTGAGTTCCCTTAAAATGCATCTTCTCTTAGTGAATATGAATAAAAAGTCATATATCAGAGTATTCCTTTAAATGTACATCCTCTCTTCTTTCTGACTTCAAGTGAACACAGTCCATAGCTGTAGGGAGTAACCACTTTGTCACCAAGAAGCCTTCTGGCTTTACAGCTTCACAGTGGGCATTTGACTGTGCAAGTATTGCCCTCCCTCTATGCCTCCCAATGTGCTGTCTCAAATGTGGGTTGTACTCAAAACAAGGAGGTCCACAGTGGAGCAAAGATGCAGACTGTGGAGGAGCCCACGCCACAGCAGGTGGATTTCTGAAGACGGCTGTGACCCTGTGCTGGAACAGGCTTCTGGCAGGATCTGTGTGCCCCTTGAGAGAAGAGCCCATGTGGGGCAGATTTGCTGGCAGGACTTGTGATCCCACAGGACCCATGCTTGGAGTAGGCTGTTCTTGAAGGACTGCACCCCATGGAAAGGGACCCACATGGGGACAGTTTGTGAAGAACTGTGGGCTGTAGGAAGGACTCACAGTGGAGAAGTTTGTGGAGAACTGTCTCCCACTAGAGAGATCTCATACTGGAGCAGGGGAAGGAGTCCTCTCCCCAAGGAGGAAGCAATGGCAAAACCAAAATGTGATGAACTGACTGTAACACCCACTCCCTCTCTCCCTGCACTGTTGGCAGGGAGCAAGTAGAGAATCAGGAGCAAAATTTAGCCCAGGAAAGAGAGAGGGGTCTGGGGAAGGTGGTTTTAAGATCTGTTTTACTTCTCATTATCCTATTCTGATTTTGATTAATAACAATTAAGACCAATTTCCCTAAGTCAGTGGTGCTCTGCTCATAATAGTAACTGGTGAGTGATCTCTCTCTGCCCTTTTCTTAACTCACAAATCTTTTGTTATGTATTTTCTTCCCTGTCCATCTAAGGAGGGGAGTGACAGAGTAGCTTGGTGGGCACCCAATCCAGCAAGGGTCAAACTACCCCACAAACTAAGGCAATATGAAATACTGTGAGGATTGAAACAACAAATAGTAGCAGTCAGCATGCATCAGCCACAAGCAAGAGTGCCAACAAAACCACATTTCAATATGATTCCAGAAACAAACACCTTAAATTTCCTATTAATATAGAAGGAAAAATAGGACAGAGCCAGCAGAAAATCAAATTAGACAGCAGGTCAGAGAGTAGGGATACCATTGTTCAAGCAGTTGCAGAGAAACAGAGTGTTATGCCAGTATCAAAGTCTGGTGTTTTTGCCTACCAAGGTCAAATGGTTTTTGCTCCTTGATCACTTTATTGGGAAGTGTTGGTGATTTGCTGTAGAACTAAGGCAGTTCTGTTTTGGGTTTTGTTTTGATTTGGTTATGTTTTTCTCAGTGGAATTTTAGCAGGAGTTGTGCAGCTGATTAAATAAAGTTTATGTGTATTATCTCACAGAACAGCATATCTCTGGAGTAAAGCATAAATTGCAACAAAGACAATCTGTGACTTCCAAAAGCATGAAAAAGCTAATGTGTATTTCAGACAGCACTAATTCCATGTGTAATAGGAGCTTCACGTTTCAGCTTGAATTCAGAATTTTCAGGTGACTTGTTTTCTGTGTTATTCCTCAAGATAAAAATCAAAATATCTGGGTGTTTTTGATGTAGCTGAAGGTTGGAAGTATTTCATAGCTCCAGCAGTAAGGATGTGTTGGAGTAGATAAAAGAAAAGAAGCTCATGTTGCTTGCTTGGCTCACCAGGAGGGCTTGGACTGTAGGGGGTTGAAGCAGCTCACTGATGCCACCAAGCTCAGGCTGGGTTCCTGACAGATATTTGAAAATTTCCAGTAAAATGGAAACAAAACCCCCTTCAAACTATTTTCTCAATCATGCCTACAGAAAATTGTTTTCCAGCTCTTTAGAAGAAGTTAAGAGCAATGTCAAAGCTGTAGGCATTTTAATTGCTCTCCAAAGATTCCAGACTAATTAGGGATTTGTGGTTTTGTTTTTTTTTTTTTGTTGTTTGTTTGTCTGTTTTTGTGGGGGGAGGTTATGTTAGTTCTAAGAATATATTTCCTGAATATAATTAATCCCATTATTCACAGCCAGTTACACTGTGATTGTGCAGCACATTAGCATCCTGGGAATTGTGCAGGGTATTTTACTGTCCCAGGGCAGTTCAGGCAGTGCTAAAGGCAGACACCTCGAGGCTGGGTCAGCATCTACTGATGCAGAGGATTAACGTCCTTGCTTTGGAGATTTGACCAAAAACATTGCTCCTGGATGCTGTGGTGGAAACTTTACTTTGTCTTTTCAGGTGTGTATTTTCTTGGAAAAGGCCTGTACACTCAAAGTTAGCTTCCACCTTCAGCAAAACTTATTTTTTTCACTCAGTAGCTACAAATTTTCCATTTTGCTTGCTTCCCTCTACTGGCTCAGATAATACTCTTCCTCAGATATAGGTAGCTGTTAATCATCTATTAATTGATCCAATCAACTCAATGAAAGGCATTATTGTATGTGTGGAGGACAAGAAGAAGTTTGGAAATGTTGCTGTTTGTATCCCTGATTCCTTCTGATGCCTTTCTTTAGATACTGCATGAGATACTGGCCCTGGGTCAGTTGGTGAAGCTGTGGCTTCCCAGCACAGTCCTCCACTGAAGAGGGCTTCATCTCCTTCCAATCCTACCCTGAATGCATTTGAAAGATTTTCCTGAGTCTCCTGCCCCACTCTTGATCAATAATACCTACAATCAGCAGTACTAAATGCTCTCAGAGAAGGCCAGAGTTGAAGATGGGTATTCTACCATGCCTGTACCTAAAGCCAGGCTATGTTCAGTCCAGAGCACCAGCTCTAGATCAGAGTGTGGGTGGCTTGTGCTGACTGGCTCTGTTTGGGATCCTTTTGAGGGTTAGCTCTATGTGTTCATGTAATTAGTGTTTTCTCCTTAGTTGTTTGATTGGAAGTTTCAGAGAGGATGAGGGAATTCTGCTGAACAAGTTAGGGTCATTAGACTAAGACCTGCTGGTATCTTGAAGGAAGTTTGTTACATCATCCTAATACAGAGCCAGGGACTGGGCTAACAGATAAATTGTGATTTGGTGCTTCAGCTTGGACCTAGGGACCTTCTGCACAAACAGTGCACAAGCACACCATGTAAGTGACAGACACCTTGTGGCAAACAGTTCTGGTAAAGTGAGCTGTTCTTTGCCTCATAAAAGCATTTCACATCAAGGCATGAATGATGTAGCACATGCTAAAATGTGTAAAGGCCCACTCAGTCTGCAGCTTGCAAAGTTTATTTGCAAACCTATAGAGGAAATTCCATACCTCCCACTTTGCACAACCAGACTAATATTTGCAGATGTGTGATCTTCAGTATCATGATTTTTTGGAACATGACTACACATCAGAAAATGCACACATGAATGCTTAAGGTAGGCTTTTGGGCAATACTAGTTCTAAAGATCAACAGAGGAAACAATACATGACACGTGTTCCAACAACATGGCCATTCATGCACATGCAATGCATTTGAATTGCTGAGAATAGAAATGTACCCATGAAATGCTTTCAGATAAGGAACAAAACTATACATTTTATGAATTAAATGGTAATATACCAGAGCAGAACATGGGGAAGAGATAACACAAGGTTGCATAGATTCTTCAGACAAAACAAACAAAATCTTGAAAGTAAAAAAGTAAGAGCTGGGAAGCACTAAATAGATTTCTATGGGAAAATGCACAGCTCCATCACTAGTAACTTTTTGAAAACAAGCTTAACAAACAACTAGTAGAGTAGAAGGTATCTGAAGACTATATTCGTGTGACTGTTCCTGCTCTGGGCAGAGGAGGAGATGACCTGTGAGAGTTCTACCAGCCCTATTTTTCAAGTCTATAACAGTGCTTTCTTCACCACCCACCTTGTCAGCACTATAACTAAGTCACGACTCAGATCTGGCTGGCTGTGTAACAGCACTTTGAATTGTTTTTGTTTAGCACAGATTTTTTACCTAAATCGACCCAAGCACACTGCTAGAGAGAGGAGGTGGTCACTAACCTGCCCTGGGCTGCTGTGTGGAGTAGATCAGATGTGAGTGTCAGGCTGGTTTTTTTCCTCTGTCCCATAAAAATCATATTATGCCCTTGCTGTTTTCTCAGATTCTGTGCTATGACACAGTATGAATGCAGGAAACCTTATCATTATTTGTTTTAATTGTTTGAATCCAATGGTCCAAGGTAGAAGGGAGCCCTCCTGTGCCAGAAGGCAGAGGAAATGCTCATCACAGATGACAGGTCCTGTGTAAAATGTATGTCAGAATGTGGAGGAAAATTTGCAGCATCCAGATGCAATAACCTGTGGCAGGAAGCAATGCTGAGATAATTACATATACGTGTTCCAAATTTAGATGTTTAGGTATCTCAGCTGCTACAAATTAAACAAGAGGGTTAAATTGGCCTGCCAGCTCCTTTTAACCTTGGCCCAAAAGAGCAGTCCTTAGTAGAGACCTTGGTTTTGATCAGTTCACAAATTTAGATTTGCTTGAAGAAAAATATAAGCAGATAAAATGGCTAAGATGAAATGGTTTTAAAGAGTGAGCTGTTAGACCTTACAGTGGAGATGTGCAGCTAGTACCCTTGTGAACCCGTTGGACTTTTTCCCTGGAAGTCTAATTACATTAATTTCTCATTAATCGTTTGGGAAGCTGAGTAACAGCTGCAACATGTGCATAGCAGAAGGAAGGTGTTCTGCAAATCTGGGGAAATGACTTCCACTGCAATCAATAGGACTCTTTATGTGAGTAACTCTCTGCAGGATAGATCTTTGGTATCAGAGAAGAAACATCAAAATCCATCAGTTTGTTGAAGGGAAGGGGAGGGCTAGATGTGCTTGTTGCTTCTGAAAGCTGGGTTCCTAGTGGCAACTCATTTCTGATCATAAGGGGAATAAGGGTAGAAGACTAAATGAAGAAACAACTGCTTTTGGTGAGAAAACTTTGTACTGAACTTGCCAGTGGCTAACTGCCATTGAAAGGTCCTAAGTATGAGCAATGGTAGGATGGCAGCAGATGTAAAACATTTTTTAGGTCAAGCAGTATTGAGTATAGAGGCTGCAGAGCTTCCCATTTCTGAGTTATTTTATTGGACAAAGTTATACATGGATACATAGCAGTCATAACCTGCCTCAGCTGGAGCAAGGATAGTCCAGATTACCTGTGGAGATTTTAAATAACTTTCTAGGGAATGTTTTGCTTCATCTGTAACAGCTGACTGGAGAGTTTCTTTGATTTATTTTCAATCACAACTTCTGAATTTGAGGTTTTATGAAAGTTATGAGGGCTTTTTCTCAAGATACTAAGCAATTTTTGGCCTTATTTGTTTGGTTTGGGGTTTTTTTGGTTTTGTTTTGTTTTATTTTGTTTCAGGAGGATTGTTGTTGCTTTTGGTTTTTAAGTCTACATTGTTCATTCAAGTGATATACTTAGTGACTTGGTGTAGTGGTTTAACTCCAGCTGGCAACTAAGCTCACCCCCTTTCCACTGGTGGGATGGGGGAGAGAATCCCAAGAGCAAAAGTGAGAAAACTTCTGGGCTGAGGTAAAGGCAGTCTAACAGATAAAGTAAAAGCCACATAGAGAAGCAAAGCAAAACAGAGAATTCATTCATTACTTTGCATGGCAGGCAGATGTTCTCAGCCATCTCCAGTAGAGCAGGGCTCCATTGCACAGAACAGTGAATTGGGAAGACGAATGGCTTTGGTCAGTTGGGGTCAGCTGTCCCAGCTGTGTCCCCTCCCAATTCTTTGTGCAGCCCCAGCCTCCTCACTGGCCAGGCAGTGTGAGAAGCAGAAAATTCCCTGTTGTTGTGTAAGAACTTCTCAGAAATAACAAAAACATCTTTGCATTGTCAACTCTATTTTCACTACAAATCCAAAACACAGCCCTGTAGTTGTTAGTGTGAATAAAATTAACTATCTTAGCCAAAAGCATCACCTTCAGGAGTACAGATCAGTCTGTGTGAATTCACTTTCATCTTGGCAATGCATTTACACAGCAAACTGGCATCTGTCAGTAGGGAAATTAGGAGGGTCATGCAAACTCAACATAGCGCTAAAGAAGTAGATGAGAAAAGAGGTTGCTACCTCTTTATTTATGTGGCACCAAAGGTTTCAACTTCAAGGCTGGAATAGAAGCTGAGGAGTTGTTACCTTAAACAGATG
The DNA here is from genome assembly GCA_013397375.1 of Toxostoma redivivum. Lineage (NCBI taxonomy): Eukaryota > Metazoa > Chordata > Aves > Passeriformes > Mimidae > Toxostoma > Toxostoma redivivum. The sequence continues at coordinate 17,660 of VXBI01000928.1, forward strand.
AAGTTGTATGGCTGTTCAGTGGTACAAAAGAGGAAAAAACACTTTGTCTGTGCTTACTTACTGGGATTTAAGGGTATATGCTCAAATATCTCCCTGTGGAAGAGCAGAGAGAGGCTGGTGCATGCCCACCACACACCAGCCTTCACCTCTGATACAGAGCTGGGAGCTGTCTAGTTATGCACCCAGACACTGAAAGAGATTTTGGGCTCTGCAGCCTGAGCAGAAAGAAGAGCAGACTTTTCTCATCTTGTGCTGTATGTAGTGTGCTAAAACTGAGTAATCTGATATGGCATACCTGATACAGCTGATTTAATATGGCAGTGGAGGGGACAAAGTGAGCCACTTTCTGCACAGTTTGGAATTGAATGAGACTAGGACAAAGGAGGAAAAGTCCAATACTCAAATTGTTCTTTTTTCCTCACATAAAGTGTCAGTGTTACCAAAGTCATCAGTTTAAGTGTTGGTTTCCCAACTGACTTATATTATAAAGCATTGGCTCTGAAGTAAAAGAAGCAAAACCAGTCATTGTATCACTTTTTATGTATGCATTAATCATTCTCTTTCAGCATAATAGCAATTTTATAATTACAGATGCTTGAAACATGCTGTTTGTATTGCATCATGCATTTTTCTAGTGGTAGAATGTCCAAGTTGTAAAATTGAGTCATGATTTCAAATTAAATACACACTTAGTGAGCAGTACCTCAAATTGGCACACGATGGCAGGATGATGACATTTTAAAGCAAATATCCTGAAGCACGTTGTTGGTAGTCATAGAAACTAGTTTGAAACGTAGTCTTTAAGTATGTTTTGCAGAGGCGAATATTTTTCATTTTGCATTTTGAGGTGCAGGTGATATTACCTTTTCTTTTTTTAGTTAGTCTTGAAATCAGCCACATATTTCAGGTCTGACATTCTATTTGATGGAGAAAAAAGCAGTTAAGAACAGAATACATGGAGTTCTTGTCACAAGCCCTTCAAAACATTTAATGGAAATCACTGAATATTTTGTTGTGCTAGGTATTTTGTTTCTTTGCTTGGGGTTTTGATTTTTTTTTTTTGGGTGGGGAGGTGTTAGTTTTTTGTTTCTTGGGGTTTTTTTTCAGGTCCTTCTTTCCAGGAAGATTTATTCTCTTTATGTTGCAACAGACCTTTGCTTCTTCTTGTGAAACCAGATAGCCTGAGTTCCTCATCAGTGAAGAGGAATTGGGAATAGTGGTGAGAAGTATTTTTCATTTGCTCTTCCTGAAACTGTCTTATGCATCCAAAATTGTTGAAATTATTATGCAGAGTCTGTGATGTTTCTCAGTATGCAGATAATGGCAAATTGCTTTCAGAAATGAGTTCTTGAAACAGTCCAAGAAGTTGATGAAGGTCTTTATATCATGATGTTTGGTTTACTGATATTTGATTTTGTTGCACTCACATATCTATTTTTCAGAAAAATAATCCAGATACTCTATAATCACAACACGGAGTCAAGAAAGAACACCAATTAATTTTGCTTTGGGCCAAAACCAGTGGCAGGTTCTTCAGTGGAACCCAGGTGTCCATCTGCATTTATTCTTGTAGAGAATGGTTCAGGACTGAGATATAACACTGCAGAAGCTGAAGCTATTGAGGAAGGATTCAGTGCCACAGAAGTCATTCATCAATGCAAGGGAGAAATGTTTTTAGCAGGCTTAAAAATATGTAGCTGTGGTAAATTCAGACACTTAATGATGTTGAAACATCTTATGATCTCAGGTTGCTCTGAAGCACACACTTCTAATGTTTTCATTTGAGATGACTGGAAAGCATTTAAGAGCTGCCCCTTGTCATCTGACACTGCTGATTCTGCTCTTTCAGAAACCTGAAAATATCTACATATCTCAGTACATTCAGAATGCTTTGGTTCACATTCAGTTTGAGAAGGAAAAAAGGAAGATTCTGAGTGAAATTCTTAGTTATGTCCTCCCCTCCATCCCCCTTTGCCCAACTGCACTAGCCTTCACCATGTAGGAGTGTTTCACCAGATATTTATGCAGAGACAGATTATCTTTTGCCACATGGACATGTTGACACTACTTTTAACAAACCCACACATTTTCTGAAGATTTACTTTGAGATTAAAATATTATGATTTTGGGTCTAACAAAAGAAAAAAAGCAAATGAAAAAAACCTCAGCATGTGTGTACAGAATAGCTACAGTGGAATGAAGCATCTTGCTTTTTGATGGAAATCTTCAATTCTGTGTATTCAAAACAAGTTGTAACAGCTTCACTGTAAAGTTGTTTTGAGGTTTTGTTTTGAAGTTTGCTATTATCATCATACATATGCATAAAACATTTTTTTTTTTATTCAGATAGTAATTTGCATGAACACCAAGGCTTTATCTCAAATTCTCATAGAGAAGGCTGTTCTTGTGTTGGGTCAACTGGAAGTTATTCTTCTTTACTGTAGGGCTTTCCATTAATTAAATTCAAAGAATCAGTTTGACTGCTAATGCCTGTTATATTACTTCAGATAAGAAAAAAACCCAACATTTTTCTTATGAGAGTTAGTGAGAAATTGAGAAAATGTTGGATTTTGCTCATTTGGTTTTTATGTGTTTTTGGTTTTTTTTGTTATTACTTCTGTTCACTTTCTGATTGCTTCCTTGTTCTGCAGGAGAACTGAAGGAGAAGCCCTAGAGTAGCCACTTACTGACTTTAATTGTATTAGTATGGGAATTCAGTTGGAAAACCAGATGAAAATCAGGTAAGAGTTGGTCCAGGTATTTATAACTGATACCAGCCAGGAATCCCTAAATGTTTTATAGTTCTGTATAAATCTGAGCTGATAAATGGGGACATAGTTTAATAACAGTGGAGATGCTTTTAGTCTATGCTGTTGTTATTATATATACACTAATGGTCCACATTGCCTCATTTGTGTCTTCCATAAGTTGTGAGACTCCCCAAAAGGAGCAAAGCTAGACCTTGTAAGACAAGACAGCTACTCAGTTTAAGAAAAGTAGTAGCAGAAACCCTATTCTTTATGATATTTAATAATGCTCACTCTACCATCAGCAAATATCTTTACTTTGTATCACAGAATCATAGAATCATAGAATAACTTCTCCTGAGAGAGAGGAAGTGGGGAAAAATCACTGCTTATTTTGATGCAGCTCAAGGTATGATTTGCTTTCTGGGTTGCAATCACACATTGCTAACTTAAGTCTAATTTTTAATCCACCAGTATCCCAGGAAGGGCTGCTCTCAAAGATAAGTCTTTAATTTTTCTCACGGTTCTTAGCATTCATATTTTGCTTTAGACCCTCCAAAAATACAGTAATATTTACCATTTAAACTTACTTTTATACATCTTGAAATCTTTTGCAAATTGAGTGATAACACAAAAGGCACCCAGGGTCAGAGAATTAATTTGTACAGATTTTCATAGACCTGAGGACTTGAAAAGATTGAATTACTGTCTTTGCTTCAAAGACAGAATTTGAGACATTTGGTAGGTAAAAGAAAAGAGATTGATAGGTATAGATAGAGTAAAGGAGATATGAGCTTGAAAGCCTGAGGAGGAGAGAAAATTTGAAGAACAAAAATATGATACAATCCAATTGAGCAGAAATAGAGAACAAAAAATCATCAAGAGACTTCCTTTAAAATGGACAGTAGAATGAAGATATATTTTATAGGATGCTATATTGGATTAAAGGAAAGCTAAAATGAAAAGCTATATGCAACAAAGGCATCTGTCAGATAGGTTTTTCCTTATTCTTTTCATGGCTGAGGGCTTCCAGCCCTTTTCACATTTGGTTGATTGCAAAGTGTGAAATCTCAGAGGGTCACATTTGTCTTTGGCTTTTGTTGGTGAGAGGTACAGAGCAGATCCCCTTGCATGTTGCTCCTGTTATAATAAAACACCTTTCCCTCGGGAAGAGGAGGTGGAAAACTATACAGAGTATATCCAAGAACATGGTAGGAATACAAGAGTCAGAGTGGTGATCACTTTCTATCCAGTGGGCCAAATGCACACTGGAGTTACACTGCAGATTTTAGCCAATATAAGGTCTGATGCAATGCTGATGCTCCTCTTTCCTGTTACTTTGTAGTTTTCTGTGGCAAACTTCAGCTTTTCCTTCCACATTTTTACTACATCACTAGATGTGATCATTCAAAATGTTAAAATATCAAAAGCGTTCATCTAAGTGATGCTCCAGGCACAGTTGTATCATGGCCCTTTAGAAAGCCAAGCCTGTTGGGCAGGCTGACTTGGCTGGTTCCGCCCAGACATGGGCTCAGATCTGCAGAGGGTGCTGCTGCCTGATGTGGGCAGCAATCTGCTGTGGCTGCAGCTGAAAAGACATCACAGGGAGAGCCTGAGCTGTGGGCAAGGCACCAAAGAACTAAATAAGCTATTCCAAATCACTTCTGCCAATAACATGAGGCTGTAAATTGTTTCCCTAACAAAACTTTCCCTGTATCAGAAGCCAACTTCATGCGGAAGCTGATGGACCCAGCACTCAGAAATTTATTTTTAAGGGGTGAGAGCAGTATGGCTAGAAAAATAGGAAGATCTTTTGCTTTTTTAACCCATTGTACAAAAAGTGAAGTCAGCACAACCCAGAAATACTCACTCATATCCCCAAAATCCAATCATATTCTGGGCTGCATCCAAAGCAGGTTGCCAGCAGGTAGAGGGAGGGGATTCTGCCTCTCCTCTCTGCCTTTGTGAGACCCCATCTGGAGTGCTGCATCCAGCTCTGGGACCCAACCAACAAGGACATTGATCTGTTGGAGCAGGTACAGTACAAGGCCACAGAGGGCTGGAACACCTGTTCCCTGAAGACTGAGAGAGCTGGGGCTGTCCAGCCTTGAGAAAATTAAAGTCCAGGGAGACCTTAGAGCAGCCTTCCTGTTCCAACAGGGAGCTTACAAGAAATCTGCAGAGGGGTCTTTTTACAAGGACAAGGGGGAATGATTTTGAACTTAAAAGAGAGTAGGTTTAGATTAGATGTTAGAAAGAAATTCTTTACTATGAGAGTGGTGAGGCAGTGGAACAGGCTGCCCAAAGAAGTCATGGCTGCCCCATCCCTGGAAGTGCTCAAGTCGGCTGGATGGGACTCTCACTAACCTGGTCTAGTGCGGTGTCCATGCCCATGATAGAAGGGTTTGGACTAGATGATCTTTAAGGTCTTTTCCAACCAAGGTATTCTACGATTCTAAAGTCCTTTTTTTTTTCTAGGAGGCATGAAATTTGATCCAATAGAGTTGCAATCTTTCTGAGTTTGCACCTTTCATCCTCTCAATTCAATTATTGTAACCCTCTCTTTACCATGGCTGCTTACTTTGCACTTCCACTAGCAATCTGCACAATCAGGTGAAACTTGACTGAGCTGTGCTTCACCTCTACCTCATTTCTGCTCTTCTGTCTCTCTCCTGACTGCTCAGTCCCTGTGTTTTTGTACATTTGCAGGGATACTCAATGCTTTTTTCAGTACCTCTGTCCTCATTCTGTTTCTTGACCCCTTTTGTGTTGCTCTGTACTACAGGATGGCTGAGACAAAAAGGTTGGGACAGAGCATATCTCCTCCACTCTCTTGTTGGGGAATTATTTATTCCAGGAAACCTCTTTTATTAGTCTCACCTATCTTTGTTGTGTTGTTTAATAACAAGCACTTTCACAACAGTGTGAATTGCAATTAACATGAATTATACAAATGACAGGTTTTGCCCTGATTTTCTCACATTTTCATAAGTGCTGAGCTGTAAACACACTTTGTCTTATAAACTTTTTCCAAACTTCAGAGTAGGTGCTTTTGAAAGCCTTTCATGACTAAGACATCAGACTTTTGAAGAGGGATGTCAATGCATGAGTAAAATTTACCGTTTCTTAAAATCTATTCCTGACTTCATGGACATTTTTATGTTCTGCTGTGGTTTAGATGTGGGTTGATGAGGGGCTTGAAAAAGTGTGGGTAGTTAAAGAAGTGCGTATGGAACATGCTGGTTCACAAGGTTGAAACCCTGGTGCAATTGTGACTTTTTTTTCTTCTTGCATTAGTCAGAGAAAGTTTTAGGTAATGTAAATATGTCAGGACATGTATCTTGTCTGAGTTATAAATCATGTCTCTGTCTAAGCATCAGTTCCTTTACTGTGCATTACCACATACCCTAGAAAATTCTCTCTAAGCTGCTTGAATTCCAGTATTTGAAGTTCACTTTCAAGCACACATTTTTGAATGCTAAGCTGAGGCAGTATTTTCCTTTCTTTCTCTAAGGAGTACACATTTAATATAACACACATTGCAGTTCAAAATCTCCCATTTGTTCCTGCAAAGCTGAGACAGTGATGCTGTTCATGGTCCCAAAAGCCATTACTGATGTAGGAAATGTGCTCAACCCTGGCTTAAATGATGTTGCTATTTCATCTGGAGGCACCTTTCTCTCCAAGCCATATAAATCCAGACTTCTAACGCTATTGGTCTCTTCAGTCTTTAGCTACCACCTAACACTTATGACTAAAATGTCTCTTGTATGTTGTCTGTGAAAACAGTTTGTGCAGCAATTGGTCTCCTTTCAGAAGAGTACTACATAAATGTAAGTCATTAATGTTGTCGTTACCCAAGGGAAGAACAGGATGAAAATGTGCATATATAATTTTTAGTGCTGGTGTAACTACAACTGTTCTGTAAACATATTTAAATATTATCAGTTTGACATAATGGTTGTTAGTTTTAACCAAGAACAGATACACATGGTTCATGCTTCTATTAGTTCCATTTTGAGAATGCTATTAAACTTAAGGAAATTTTAGATTGGAGGAAGAGAAATAATAGATTGATTTTAAAAAGAACAATAGACATAGAATAAAAAATTAAAATAATAGAATCATAGAATGGCTGAGGTTGTAAAGAACCTTCGGGATCATCTAGTTCCAACCCCTCTGCCATGGACAGAGAAATCTTTCACTAGAACAAGTTGTTCAGAGCTCCATCCAGTCTGGTCTTAAACACTCCTCGTCACAAGGGGAAGTGGAAGGGTCTCTTCACTGGTCTCATCACTTTTGTAACAAGAGACAGGATTTAAGGGAATGGCATGAAACTGAGTTAGGAGAGGTCTAGGTTGGATATCAGGAAATATATTGGATATTATCACCCAGAGGGTGGTTGGGCACTGGAACAAGCTCCCCAGGGAAGTTGTCACAGCACCAAACCTGACAGAGTTTAGAAAATGTTTGGACAATGCTGTTGGGAACATGGTGTGGCTATTGCAGTATCTTCTACAGGGCCAGGAGTGTGACACAGTGATCCTCGTGGGTCCCTTCCAGCCCAGTATATTCTATGGTTCAATGATCTTATGATTCTATTTCTAGGGATGTGATATTCACAACTTCTCTGGGAAAGCAGTTCCATTGCCTCAACACCCTCATAGTAAAGATTGTCTAATCTAAACCTAATCTCTTTCGGTTTGAAACCATTCCCCCTTGTCCTGTCACAACATGCCCTTGTAAAATCTCCCTCTACACCTTTCTCATAGGCTTCCTTCAGGTACTGGTACACTGCAATTAGGTCTCCCTGAAGACTTCTCTTTCCAGGCTGAAAAAATCTAATTCTCTCAGTCTTTCTCCATAGGAGAGGAGCTCCATCCCTCCAATCATCTTGATGCCTCCCTCTGGATTTGCTCTAACAGGTCCATGTCCTTCCTGTGCTGGACCTCAGAGCTGGATGCAGCACAGCAGGTGGGGTCTCAGCAGAGCAGAGCAGAGCAGAGGGGCAGAATCCCCTCCCTGCCCTGCTGCCCACACTGCTCTGGATGCAGCCCAGGACACAATTGCCTTTCTGGGCTGGGAGTGCCCATGGCTGGGTCACGTCCAGCCTCTCATCCACCAGCACCCCCAAGTCCTCCTCAGCAGGGCTGCTCTTAATGTGTTCAGCCATCATACTGGAAGTCGTCCCAACCAATAACTGGTTACAAAGATACTACTTTCTTAAAGTAACAAACAGCAGTAAAAGTGTACCTGCCTCTCCCTTTTTCATCTACTTCTATATTTTCCATCTTGAGATCCTAGAAACTTGAAGCCATAATAGAAACAATTCATCAAAACATCTGTAGAGTCCATCTACTTCTACAATTGGATTATTCATCACCATGTGGATTTTTCATCTGGCAGTAAGTGACCAAAATGCTGAGACCACCACTGTCTTGCTTGCAAATTGTTTCACAGTTTAACCAGTCATACTATTGAGAAGAAATGCCTCTAGCTCAATCCAAATTGTCTGCAATCATATTGCTTCCTTTCTCTTGTTATCTTGAGTAGTTCCTCCCCACCCATGTGTTTAACCTCTCTGAAATATCTGAGGATGGCAATCATATCCCTCTGAGTCACTGCTTAGCTAAGCTGTATGCATTTTGAGCTTCCTTCTTTTCCCATGTAAGTCTTTTCAGACATTTAACCATTTTTCTCCTCTTTCTTGGGAAGTCCTCAACATTTACTGAAGTCATTAGAAAAATTGCCACTGGCTGAGCATGGGAATCACTGGCAAGTCTTACACAGATGGTCTCTTCAGTGGCCTGCGTGTAGCTGGAGCTAAGTTATGAAGACAATGTTTTTGCTACATAAGGAAGTGAAATCTCAGCCCCATTAAAAGCCTACATTTTTACTAGGTGCAGCATGGCCCAATTTAACCACCCAGGGCACCACAAACAGTGAACAGGGAATAATGTGTCTTTCAGGCTTCAGTGAGTGAACGATAATTTTATTTAGATTACTGGTCTGAGGAATATGTGTGTGATTAGATAGAAAAAGAACCTTTTCTATTTCCAATTTATTTACATTTTGATTTGGAACAACATTTTGAAAATTTTAAATATTCTATGGAATGGAGAGGTTTTAGCATTTTGACTTAGGAGAACCAACATTTTTGAAAACCGTGAGCAGGGAACTGACTCTTGACCAAAGAAAGAGCCCAGGAAGCCAGACAAGTTGTCAACACTTTTGACTGCACCCTTCCCAATGAGGCTGGTAACCAAAAAGCTGTCCATCCTTAGAGCTAAGGAGCCTGGAATATAAGACAGGTCACACCAGCCTCCCTGCCTGCTTTCCATCAACAGTTTTGTCAGGTCCCCACAGAGTGCTGTTATTAAATCAAGTCAGTATTAACAGCCAGAAAATACCTGTCAGAATATATTTTTAACAGGTTGAACCTTAATTCTTCAGCTGTCCTTTACAGGCAATTTTTCATTTCTCTTTCCGTTAAAATGTTTTCAGTTTGACATGCCAAAATAATCCTTTCTCAAAAAAAAAAAAAACCCAAATAAACAACCTACCAAAAAAAACCCAAACAAAAACCAACAAAAAAACCCCAAACCAAAACTTGTAATATAGCAAATATAAAACCACTTATTACGTTTTGCTCCTCCAAAACTAATTTTAAAGGAAGAGAGAATAGTGCCTAAGCGTCTAAAGAAATTGGAGAGCCTATGGGGTAGTGTAACCCAGTCCAATTTAAACAAAACAGCAAAATGACAAAATAAAAAAAAAACCACAAAACCACAACAGAAACAACTGCCAACCAGCCAACCAAAAAAAAAAAAAACCAACAAAAACCACAAACAACCTCAAAAACCCCCAAATCCACAAACTAGCAAAGAATAAAATACATAAGTAAACTGGTTTGTTATTTGTGGTTGCTATTGAAGCTGAATAAGAAGAAATAACACTGCCAAGGCTGTGTCAGGTAAAGTAACTGCAGGAAACTGCAATAGTGCACATTCAGACTCTCTGACCCCACTATCCTTGCAAGATAGAAGCACCAGGTAAAGCACTTGGAGAAGATATTAGTACAAATTAGCACATCTAATTGGCCTACATTCCAGAGCAGTCCTAGCTCTCATAAAAGGAGGAAATGTCTTTTATACTTCTGCCTTGCTTTTGTTAAGGAACATTGGTGAAGTTCTTGTTCCTAGTTTTGCTCAGAATTTCTCATAGATCTGTGATGAGAGCCCTGCCCGTGGTTGGTTGGGACTAAGGGTAATTGGTGTTGTAGGAAGACAAGGGGAGGAGGACAGCATCCCTGTGGAATGGGGCCAACACTTATCAACAGACAGATGGGAAAATCTCCTATTTGTTTTCTTGGTCATGAGTCAACAGAATAAATTGTTTCTTTTTATTTTGTATAGTAAACATAGCAGATGAAATATTGTATCTGCAGCATTTTATCTATGTCTAGATTTGTTTTCATGCCACTTTCCCTATGTAGCTTACGATATTCTGGCTCCTTGTGCTGGCTGTGACTGGGACAGAGGCTGCACCTGGGGTCATGGATAGGTCCCCACCGGAGCAGGTATCTCAAAGCACCTGTGGCCATGGTTACATTCGTGCCACAGCAGGTCTACCTCCAAAGAGACTGTGGCCCAAGGATAAGTGTATGCTGAGGAAGGTACACCTTGAAACACCCTGCTGCAGCATGGATTTATCCACACCTTGAGGCATCAGTGCCTGTGCAGGAAGCCAGGCTGGAGCACCTCAAAACACCTGAGTTGCATGTTACAGAATTTTCAGTGGCAGGAACCACCTGAACCAAAGGAGCACAAGTCTTACAAGGAGGGGCAAGTACAGCAGTGACCAAACCTGAGCTGCTCTGGTGCCCAGTAACTCCATGTAACACACCACCTCTTCTGCCCTGAGTCCTCCCATAACATATGGAGCCTGAAGTCATGGACTAAATTAACTCAATGGGCATTTTGTGGGTATTAGTGGACATTTTGCAGGTGGCCCATAGACTTGAGGCAATGTTGTCTGTATATTATATCAAAGGATGGAAAGGAAAGTAGTGGTTGATGAGGATGTGTGGGACCTGAACATCGTGTAAACAGTATGGAATAAGGGGTGGAGGATGTGCTGGTTTTGTCTGGGATAGAGGTTTTTGTTTCCATTGCAGTTTATATGGAGTAACGTTTGGATTTTTGCTGGAAATGTTGATCATGCAGGGATGTTTTAGCTATGGCTGATCAGTGTTTACACAGAGTCAAGGCCTTTTCTTCTTACACTGCCCTGCCACTGAGCGGGCTGGGGGTGCACGTGGAGCTGGAGGGGACACAGCTGGGACAGGTAACACAACTGACCAAAGAGATATCCCACACCATGTGATGTCATGCTCAGAAATAAAAGCTGGGGAAAGAAGAAGAAGAGACATTCAGAGTTAGCAGCATTTTGCCTTCCCAAGTCACAGTTACAAGTAATTGAACCCTGCTTTCCTAGAGACAGCTATGAACATCTGTCTGCTGATGGAAAAGCAGTGAATTAATTCCTTGTTTAGTTTGACCTGTGTGCCCAAATTTTGTTTTACCTATTAAACTGTCTTTATTTCAACCCATAACTTTTCTCACTAGTACTCTTCCAATTCTCTCCTCCTTCCCACTGGATGAGAATGAGTGGCTGGGTGGTGCTTAGTTTCCAGCTGGAGTTAAACCATGACACTTCCACCCACTTCCATCACTCCAATTTAGAAACCTCTTAATTAGCAAGAGTAGCAGGGAAGACTTTGGAGTGCACTCAAAGGAGAGGACAGGTGCTGTTGTCAAAAGGCAAAACTGGAGGGTGTAGCTATGGAAAATTGTCTGCATCAGGAGGTGTAGAGTCCTTTCAGCTAAAGCAATGGGAGGAAGGACAAATGGAAAGGGAAGAACAGTGGAAGTCCAAGGTTATGGGTGTCTGTGAGCCTTTGTGGAGGCTGCAGCCTAAGAAACCCTCCATCAGAGCCTTTTCCAGACCATGTTGTGTTGTTACTGGATGATTTTATGTGTTTTATAATGCTTCAGTGACGTGGTGTCCAACTTGGTAAACAAGTGAAAACTGATATTGATACTGCTGTCGAAAGCACCAGTAAATTATCTGTCCTAAATCTTCATAAAGCCCTTTGTCTAAGGAGCAGCAGTTTGAGGCTGTAGAAGAGTTGAGTCTTGATGTCATCTATGGGTGGGATCAGAAAGGGGAGTGTCCATCAGTCAGGCATGGTACATGAAATATTCAAACAAGTCAACACAGAAATATGTGTTTATATAACACTCACTTCCAAATTAATATTTCCTGGATTAGCAGAACTAATCAGTCAGGCAGTCGGGAAACCTGACCCTTCCATTATTCCAGTTTCAAGTCCACAGACCCTATATATACCTCTGAGTTCCTAAAGTTCAGTTTGATTCCTATGTTTTGATGCAAAGTATGAAAGTCATCTGGAGAGAAAGAAGAGAGAGGCTAAAAATGTGGAAGGCACAAAAGTTCATGCAAAATTCCTAAAGTCTGGCAGGTTTTAGGAAGTGAGATAGAAGACAGGTTGCTGTTTATTTTACTCTTCTCCCCACTGCATGTGAGTTTTCCTTTTTTTTATCCTATGCTATAAATGGATGATACTGATCCAATTCCTATACAGAGGCTCTTTTAGACATTTTTCATCTTGTTTGCTTACCTGAGACTGCAATAATGGGGATCCAGCTGGGCATGGACCTCAGTATGACACTATCATTCAAATGATTTCTAATTGTAATGTCAGCGAATGTTTTGTCCTCAGGACAAATGGATATTTGCCATTTCCTAAGAATGGATACTTACTGCTCACAAACTCTGGACATCTTTAAACTGTTGAATCTTGCTGCTATAAAATCCCCTAACTACTGGTGTTAGGGGATTAACAGATCTCCTTCAATCAGCAATTGAGACTGGATTCAGATTAACAGATACTTCCGTTTATAAAAACATGTTAAGGAAACCCTGATTTCAGAAGCAGATGATTACTGCTCCTGAACTTTCCTGCTGTTTCCTTTTCTGAATAAACTTGAAGTACCTAATGAACATAGGGAAAATTGGAAATTATTGTAATCTCTATGTGTCTTTGAGATAACAATATAAAACTGTATTAATTTGTGTCCATTAGCAAAATCATCTTTCTTTTCTTATACTTTCAAAACATCATAGTTACTGAAGTATGTCTATACACTCTGAATAATCTAAGCAGGTCTTTTTCCTACATGTTCATAAAGATATTCAAGAAATATCAGCAGCTGTGTATGCAGATAGCTGAGTGAAGCTGACATTTAAAGTACTGAAAATTACATAACAGCTACTAATATAAAAAATGATTATAACTATGATGAATGAAGAACTGTGAATTAACATTTAGAAATTCAACAAAGCTGAGGTTTCTATGTGAATGAGTATGAAAGGTGAGTGAGATATTTTTAAAAGCTTTTATTGTGCGTCAGCAGAGTGTGTGTCAGAAAGAAATTATTTTGGGCATGCTTTAATATCACAGTTGCAGTAATTAGTCTTTAGCTAGGTAGAAAGCACTGAGGTGGTTTTTTGTTTTGTTTTGGGTTTGTTTTTTTTTTCTTAATGGGAAAGTTTTAAGAGCTTCCTTTTTACTGCTTCTAGAAATATACCCTGAAGACAAGAGAAGGGAAGATCAAGGATCACTTGAATAATTTTATGAACCACTCAGTTTTGTGAAGGTCTTTAATAAAAAAACAAGGCTGTGATGTGCCACATAATTGTATGTTTTTGTGAGGTAATCATGGGTGGTAGTAGTAGAGAACCACATCTTTTGAAAGGGCAGAGTCAAGAACTACTTCTGAAGGTAGAGGTTATGGAGGCTTAGAGATATACAAGTTTCTATAAAATAAAATTTTATAGTAGCTTGTATTTGTATAAAAAAAGGTTTAACACAGAAGACTAAATGAGTGAAGTTGTATCTACTGTGCTGATTGTGATGGCTTCAAGCCTTTGTCCTGGAGGACCTTGTCATTGGCAGATGTATTTTGGCGAAGCAAAGGAAGTTTTCTGTCGGAGGAATCAGCTCATGTGGGGGTAAACCCAAAAATCACTCAGTCTTTGGTTTCTAGCTTCAGATCCAAAGCAATACTTATACCAGCACATTTGTCTAGGGACAAGCATGAAACAGACTGAGCTCCATGCTGTAAAGTATAAATCACTACAGCCGAGCTGAACCCGAGTGAGTGGGCAGATGTTTATGTAATGCTGTGTCAGGTGCAAATCATAACTGGAGAAGCACACAGTCTTTGCTTACTTTCTATAAATGCAGTAGAAGAAAAACCTCTTGCATCTCTATAGGTGCACAGCAGCAATGGGGTAACATGGGCCACCTCTCCCAGATGAAGACTGAAATGATTACTATAGTTATCATTCACAGATCCTCTTGATCTGTTTTGGGGGTAGTTGATGTAGGTCAGGGTTATCTCCTCATTGATACATTCCTGTAAAAAACCCAATTCTAACCTTTTTTTAACTTGGTGATATAGTGCTTGTTAGCAGAGGAGATTCTTCTGTATTAGGCTGACTTGTATCTGAGGGTCTTGTATTTCTCATGTGACAAAATAAGTTGGAAAAGAAAGGTGGACAAAATGTCTGATATACTGTGCAGTTTCAATGACTAACCCATCTCTTACATGAGTCACAAATGCATCAGTCTTTGAAAAATCAGAAGCATTGCCATTCACATAGAGCTCCTCTCTTCTCCACTTCACTGTAATGATAACAAAGACTAAATAATGCTGAAGGAGAACTCCAGGACAGCAGACAGGAAAGCTCCAAATATTATTATGCAATGGCAAAAAAAAAATTTCTATCTCTAAAGAAACAAAAACCCTGAAAAAGAAGAGTGACTAAGAAAAAGTATGTCCTACTCACAGCCAAGAATGGAGGAATAGAACCATGTCTTCACTTGTGGTCCTACAGAGGTAATTAGTGAACCAGTGTGCATATTTACTCCTTGATACATAAGATGACCTTATGGCTTGGGGAAATAGATAGGTTGGTATAATTTGTTCTCCTAAGGTAAGAGAGAGAGAGGGTGAACTGGGAGACTGAGGAGACAAGTAGGAAAAGTTCTCTGGTCTTTGTGTGGTTCTGGGTGCATGTACAATCTACCTGAGTGTAAAAGTGAGACCTGAAGCAGTCATGTCCAGACACCGGTCCAGGGACACTCCTTAAGGATGATGATACAAGAAATTTAAGAGAGAAGAAGTCCAGAATCTAAATTTTTTCATCCTTCAAAGCTTAGTGATACTAGGTGTAGTCAGTCAGTGATTCACTTAATCTCAGTGGAAAAGATAACCTGTTATATGTTTATATTGATGATTAACATAATCTTCCATCAAATCAGGGGGGATGTGCAAGATGTGTTTTTTTCATATTGAGTACTCTGGATTCCATGAAAAAGAGTCCATAAGAAATATCCTCTTAGTGCAACTATTATCTTTGGCTGAGCTATGACTCATTTGCACTAAACTGAAACCCAACAACAGCAAGAATAATACTGAGCTTAGAAATAACAAGCATGATGACAAGAGGCATCTATGTCTACAGATTTATGTATGTTTGCCTTCTATTTTCATACGATCAGACAAAAGTGAGGACTCTATAAGCTACATAGGACTAGATTTTAGCATTAATGTAAAATTATTTTTGTGACCTCTTAAAGATTTAAATAAGACAAATTGCAGGGCATAAAATATTAGTTTAAATGATTTCATAGGAAAAGAGATAAATATGTTAAAATTCAAAGAAATCTGTAATCTTTGAATGAGGATCATGTTGCTTAATTCAAGGGGAGTGCAAACAGAGCAACCCAATGCCATTGCACACCTCGGCATCCCCAGGACACCTACACAGCTTTGGAAATATTTTGCAGGACTTACAGTAGGGCTCCACACCCCTGAGGGTGTAGTTGGAAGCCAAATGGCATAGCTGATAATGTCAAATGTGCTTGTAGAGAGCCCTGATGAGATTGCTTTGATGCCGAGGAGTTAGATGTCTCAGTCTGACATTGCCAGTCTCAGGATCCCTTAAGGGTCAGTAGAGAGAAATTGAGATTCCTGAGCTTAGATTTTCTAAACCTAAAGTAGGTCAGTTGTATTCCACCTGAAGCTGCCTGTTTGATGATAAGGACAACCCTAGAGTGACTAACTCAGACACTTAGACATGTGGAGCTCAATTAATTTCCCTGCCCTGAATCAGTGAATGATGTGAAGTGTCCCAGATGCCCAACTGCTGCCCTAGAAGGATCCTTCCCTGGGCCCTGCCAGCCAGTCACAAAAGCCCTTGGCCCTATGGCAACTTTAAATATTTAATTTAAGTTAAATTTATCCTGGCCCTAAGAGGTTCTTTTAACAAAGAGAAGTATTTTATAGCCCTAATTCCTCACTCCCAACATAGTTTATGCCCCTGCTCAAAAGAGACAGGATCCAGAATGGAAGATATTGCAATAACTTCTTGAAATGGTGTAAAGTGAGTGAGAATTTGATGTTCTAAATGGCCCTGGACTTCAAAATAGGAGTGTCTGTAGCTGCCCCACTGGGAGAAAAGAAATGTTGAGAAAGATGTTAGCAGGGAAGAAGCAAGGCTAGTGAAGAAAGTGTTGTGGCCAGTGTGATACAGCTATTCTTGGCTGAATCTGTATTGTCAGCAAGGCTGGGGCTCTGGAGGCTGCACAGAGCTTTATGCAATGCGAGCCATGTAAAGCTGTCACCTTGGTAGGACTGTTCACTCATTGTAAGGTAAATAGTAAACTGCAAGCATTTCCTCCCATACAGTTGGATGTGCCTCCTTTTGAGAGCTCCCTGAGCCTTTTGACAGTGAAGACAGCACGGAGAAAATGGTCAAAATGGTGAATGAACTGGGATGGTAGGCTGCATTTGGCTTATTGGCCATTGTTTGGCCATCTCTGGTCTGATCTACATCTACAAAGCTATCACAGCTGTTTTAGTTCTCTTGCTGAAAATCCTCCAATTCTCACTCTCTAGGAGAAATTTATAGGGTATATTGCAAATGAATACTCATTCATTCCAGATATGTTGCTCAGGAAGGGAGCATATGAAATTGCACAGGAGCACTTCTTGCTTAGTGCATCAATACAGGAAGAAAGTTAAGTAGAATAAAATTCCAAAGATAAGCTTCAGATCAGGCACTTTCTAATGTTTTAGTTTATTTCTTTATGGTCTCTCTTCTGCAGAATCTTAGACGTAGCTTCAGCAGAACACACACACTCTCCTTTGGGGGACTAGTTGTGGTTTCACTACACATTTTGGCTTGTTACCTTGACAGTCTCAGCTCTGGGATGCACCTATGAGCTTTCTCTAGGGAACTATGGAACCAGTAATTTACTTGAGCCCTAATATCAAAACAACACATTACACATTGTTTGCCCTGATAGCACAAAATACTCACACCAAAAGATAAAAAACCAAACTATTCAAAAGGATTGTGAATCTTGGGCCAGATTTTTAGTTTTAACTTGTCCTGGTAGGGAGAAAGAGATTGTGCAAATCATAACTGGCTAAGTATAATACTGAGTTGAGTTCCATCCAACAGTCCTCAGCAGACAAGAAGAGCACTTGCAGGTAACTGTTTTTGCTCCCACACACATATCACACCCCTAAGGCACAACACACTGTCTCTCTGTGGGAATGTTGCATGACATGTCTGGTTGGCTTGTAGGAGCTGGGAATGGATGAAACATAATTAGAGCAGATGGTGTCTCTGGAAACTGCCAGCATGTAAGAAATCTCTAATGACCACACGAAGATTTTTCAAAATTCTCTGGTTTAGTCTAAATTGGGTAGATTTTCATGGAATTAAAAAAGAGCACATTCCTGAAACCATGAGGATTCTTGTCAAATCTCAAGCAGACAACCTCGATATTTAGAGTAAACAGTCATGAACTTTAAAAACCTAACCTAAGCCTAACATATTTCCTCTAGCTACAGCAATGATTCCATCCTTTTAATGGAAACCTTTCCAACAAAATCAAGACGAGGCAGGACCTCATACAAAACTTTTGAGTCTGAGCAATTAAAGTCTGACAGGCTTACAATATGAAGAAAATCAGATGAAAAAAATAAAATTTTCAACTATGGGATTCTTTATCAGCATTTGTAAGAGTATTTCATAATTCTTTTAAAAAGGGATAGTGATATATCTTTTTAATTAGGAAAATGAATATATTTCAGCATCTGGGAAAACATTTAAGACATTAAAAAAAAACTGTTGAACTTTTGTGTGGCTTAGCAAAATACAGATGAGTTTATTACTGTTGAATTCCCTTCTTCAGCAAATTATATCTAATAAGAGTAAGACCTGAAATGTCCAGTAGCCACTTCTCATTCAAACTTCCAATATTCTTGCACACAAAACTTTATGAGGTTAAATAATAGAAAAAAAAATCCTATTATTAAAAAAGTCACTTTCATCTCATCTACAGAGTGTTTGATTGTTCTCTGCATAGGCTGTTATAAGGTTAACCTTGGGTAAACCTCTGGGACTTAAAACAAATTATATTCAAAAGTTCTCAGGAATAATTTCTGTAGATATCAAATCAAGAAAATAAATTAGTTATTTGATTTAATCAGGAAGCAATATGTCTACCTACACCACCTGCAGAGCATGAAATGTCTTTGTCTCTTATCTCTTCAAGGTTTTCCTTTCATTGGCTGCTGATTACATGACCTCTGGCAATAAAGTATTTAATAGTATTATTTCCATCTGTCCACCTGGACCAGATTTGTAGTGACATGTTGGAGTTTGGGGTTTTTTTGGCCACAATTTAAATAATGACCTAATTTTTCATACAGTGCACACTAAATTTTTAACTATTTGGAAATCTCAAATATAATTTAAATAATTGACCTTACTTTATTGATCCTACTAAAAGTCATAAGGTCAACATAAACAATTTGACAGCATTTTACTTTCTTATCAAAAGGGCTGTAGAGTACAGAATAGGGATTATCTTATATATTTTTTTCCTGTAAATTTGTTTTGCAGAAAAGAAACAAAGCTCCTGAGTAACTCTTGAGCACTACAAAACCAGAGCTGCAGTGAGCCTCAAAAGATGATGTATCCCACCTTTTTCCCCAAGGATAGTTCATTTATCTTTGAATTATTGGCAGGCAGAGGCTGTGCAACTTTATTAAAAATACTCATGATGGAGACTTCACAGGCTCTGCAAGCCATAATTCCTGCATCTCACAATTTCAAAAACTATAAAGTTTTCCCTGTTTTTCTTTGTCTAAATCCTTTGATATCAATTGATAAACTTGGTCAGCCTTTATTTTTTTAGAGTGGGTACTTTTTTTCAGTATTTTCGTTAATATCTTAGATAGAACACAGTATTTATAGTAGTAAAAAGGGGTTTCAGGGGGCCTTTTTCTTAATGTCTTCTTCTAGGAAAATTGTCTTTTCTTAGCAGACTTGAAATTTATAACTTTTCTCTATGAAACCATTTGCATGGTGTCACTATGATAAGAATTTAAATAATGCCCATGTTTGTCAGATAGCTGCACATAGTAGGTCAACTAACAATTCTGAGTTTTTGTGATCCAGGGCATGTATTAGCTGTGTCATGGTCATGTATTTGTCTTCTCTTTACTGTCCTATAATTGTTTAGTGTCCTGCAAAAAGCACTATCTCAGGTAAGTTCTGAGAGACTTGTGTAGCTAATCTGATCATATCACAAAACATAATTTTTCTAAGTACTGAAGTGAGAAATTTCACTTACAACACTGTATTTATAACTGGGTTTTTTGGTTTTTTTTTTCATTACTTATTAATATAAAATATGGCCATTCAGTCAAAGCATTGTCTCTATACACATACTTGCCATTTGCAGTATTTTTACCATTAAACACCTGCTGAATTTTCATGAACAGGGGTTGCTCACATGCTTGCAGAAACTTTTCTTGACCAATCATTTTCTCACTGAAAATTTGTATATGTCTGTCACGGTTTGACCCCAGCCAGGAACTAAGAGCAGTGAGCTGCTTGCTCACTTCCCCTTGGTGGAATGGGTGAGGGAATTAGAAAAGTGAGAGAATCCGTGGGTTGATATATGTTGACAGTTTAATAGGTACAGCAAAAGCCACATGCACAAGCAAAGAAAAAGAAAATAATTCATTTGCCATTTCCCATGGGCAGGCCTCTCCAGGAAAGCAGAGTTTGATGAAGCACAGCAGTGATTTGGGAAGGCAAACACCATCCCTCTGAAGGTCCCCCTCTTCCTTCTTGCCCCAGCTTTTCCTGCTGAGCATGGTGCCATATCCCTTTGGTCAGCTGGGATCTGCTGTCTTGATTGTGTCCCCTCCCAAGCTCTTGTGTGCTCCCACCCTCCTCACTGGTGGGGTGGTGTAAGAAGCAGAAAAGTCTCTGATCCTGTCTAAGAGCCACTTAAAACTAAGGAAAACATCCCTGGATTATCAACTCTTTTCACCACCAATCCAAAACATAGCCCTGTACTGGCTACTATGAAGAAAATTAACTCTGTGCTGATCAAAACCAGCACAGTGACTTACTGGCTTCTTAGCTTAAAAGGTTTCTTGGCAAAGTTAATTGAAGGGAACTATGTATGTGGTCATAGAGCAAAGCTCATATATTCCAAGTGGGATGTCCTTTAATCTGATTTCTCACATGTGTCTGAAACATTCCAAGTAGGCCTACTTTTTTTCCTTAAACCTAAGAAGTTCTGCTGAAAACCTATTTTTCTGTCCTGAAATAATGTGTTTTATATTCAGATGGAGAGGGATAGGATACACAACATTATTTTCCACCTTCCTTCTTCAAATACTCAGTTGCTTTGCACCTTGACCCTCTCTGAGAAATGGAGTTCTGACACAAAACCAGAGTATTAGCTTTTGAGGATAATCATGTTATTTCTATCAATGCCTGTTTCTACCAGTGTATGCTTTGCTGGATTGTGCAGTTCTTAAGGGAAGAATTTCAGGAACAGTATGAGAGTTTTTCCCTCAAAGACTGGTGATAATATTAAAGAACAGAGAAGTTGCCCTACAAGCCCAAGTAATTGCTGTAAGGTGCAATTATTTTGATGTCAGTCATAGATGCTTCAAAGGAAAACATACAAGTTTTGTCATAAACAGAAGTAGTAAATTCTGCTTTGTCCTGATCTAGAAGAATTAAAAGTTTAGTTTAAGAGCTGCATCATGAAGGCTGATATTTCTTTCAGAAGTTCATTGATATGAGCTGTTAAAACTCTGTCTGTTAGCAATACAAAATGTTCAAACTTCTTCCAAATTCAATTAAATTCCTATATTGAGCAACTTCTTTCAGGTACAGGTTTCATGGATTTTGTTTTACTGTGAGTAAAAGTATTTTCTCATGCCAGTTCTGATTATGCCACAGTGGAAAGTGATTTCCAAATACAGGAAAAAATGCAGCTCTAAAGAGCTCATATCCTCAGTTAATAAAAGAGATGATAAACAAGACACTGCAAATTTCTGTTGTCTGAACAAAGTGAATCACTTTGAAAAGGCTGCAGTTATGTAGAGGACTGGAGGACAGGAACAGGCCAATACATCGACTCAGAAAATGCAAAATTAATCATTATATGGGAAAACAGTGGAGATATGAAAGGTGAGCTGCTGTTTGATGTGAAATTGCAGAAGTTAAAGCTAGCTTTCTTATTCTTGAAACTATTAAAAGGTGCCCTTGGCTGTGCAGTCAGGAGAAGTGAGAAGAGAATTACTATGGCTGATCAGCATGCCGATTTTATATTACCCCAGAATTTGTTATTATGTCCTTAAAACAGTGGTTGACAGGAGGTAATTTGACAACAGGATTTAATGTTATACCAGAGATTTGGAAACCAGAGCGTGATTATCTGTAACCTGCAGATAGTGGAGCTCCTGCATATTGACAGCAATGCAGTTAAATATCAGAATCTACCCTGGCTCACCTGGTTCTCTCACCTGGTGTGAGCAATGTTGCTTAAAAAATGTAACACAGTAATGGTTTGTATGGATAGCAATAGTTGGCTTTTTTCTCCTTGATGCTTGAAAAAGAAAAAAGAATGATGACTTAAGAGACAAAAGCAAAATGAGTAAATGCAAACCACCACTATAAGTACATCTAAGAATACATTAAGAATACATGTGCTCTTGCATCTGTGGGAGAAACCAGAAATAATTATTTCAAGTGAAGTGTGGGAATATCATGAATTATCCAACATTTCACAACAGTTACTTATGCTTCCTCTTAATAACAGTTAACAAAGTTTATGTCAATGAGGCTTTTAATGTGGAATCAGGATTGAGAGTATAATACATAAGTATATATCACATATATAAAAATATATATCACATAATGGATTGAAGAATGTGTTTTAAGTGATTGCATTTCAGGTAGCTAATGTGATATTAAATATTTTTCCACCAACTTTTACATTACAGATTATGCATGTGAATAAAGTCAACAGGACTTCATGTGCCAAAGAGATCCATGACCACAAACCTTAGGGAAAGATCAGGTGAAAATAACAGTAACCAGGAATATGATATAAGTATTTTTGAATTTTCTGAGCTTTCTTTAACATACCAGATCTCATAGATGACCCTGCTTTGAACAAGTGACCATTGTACAAATGGTTGGATTACAGACTCCATGAGACCCTTTCTAACTTGAAAGATCTAAGAACTGATGAGCCCACAATATTAAAAAATATTTCTTTTCATATGTGCTACTTTACATCACACAGAAATGCTGTCTTGTATTACTCTGAAATGTCATTTTTCAAAAAGAGTCACATGGAAAATTGTTAACTCATACCCACTGTTTATTTTTTAATCAACTGCAAATATATGTAATCACATACAAAATGTTGTGGATTATGATCAAGACCAGCTGGATGATACATTGCTTTCATATAACACCATTACATATTCAACTAATATGCTTAGAATGCAATCTACTTATGTCATTACATCTTTTAATTAATATTTCTATTTATAGGGAGATCACAGATAATGTATGAATGTTTCAGTCTCCATGAATGGCTCGCTGGGATGATGTAACCCAGTGATAAATGAAAACACAGATAGCCAGACTCTGTGCTGACCTTTATTCAGCTTTTCTTGCATGCTGGCTAGTTCTGTAAAATTTCTAGGGAATGCTACTTCTATCAGGTACTACTTCTATGAAAGATCTTGGTGAGTACCACTTGCCACTCAAACACAGCACCTTGGAGAATATTCTGAATAATGTATTGTAATACATTTTAAACTCAAAATCCAAAATAATTCTCAGGAAAGTTGATTTCCATTTCTTAACGTCTTAAAATTCCACAACTTTAAAATTCCAAGAGAGCACTGATCTCTGAAATCTACAAGTATAACTTCACATTTTCTGCATTATTTTACCTTATTTATCTGTTATGCCCAAAAATTGTTAGTTCTGACTTCCATCCTCACAAGGTATATGAAAGTGTAGTTAATTTTGCTTTTGTGATATCTGTACCTGCGGTCATTGACCCTAACTGGAGTTGCCACTTGTTTCTCATAGTGAAGATTTTAGCTTTTTTAATTTGATGCCTTAAGTCTTTGCAGTGACTTATATACGAGCACTGCTTTTTGCCTCTGGGGAACTACCCTAATTGATGCTGACTGAAATTTTAATCTTTCAAAAGCTATGGGAGTTCAGAGTTATTTTAGCAGAGTAAACAAATGCTAAAAGAATTATTGAGAAATTAAAGCAAACACAGTAATAGATAATTTTAGTTTCTTAATTGCATAAATTACTTCTTGCTCTATTATTTTTACACTGTCTTTCACAACTCTTCATAATAATATCTGAAAAGAAACTCCAAAATTAAGAAATAAGAAACATAATAAAATTCATAAAATGCTGTGGTTAACCCCCATGGCAGGTCTTTTTTGTGTGAGAAATCCATATGGAATTAAATAATTTCTATGTGAAAGATGTTCCAACCTCATAATCACTAAAAGTTTTTTTTTTTATTATTTAATTTCTTTTTATGCAGTGCAGAAAAAAAATTGCAGAACTAGATATGTTTTCTTGTAAGAGTTCCTCTTCAGAGCAACTACTACTGCAACTCCACTGGACAAATTCCAGAATATGTCTGGGAAGTGGATATAGATCTGTACAAAAGGACTGAAAAGGAAATAAATAAGCTTTATTGATTTGTCCTATTGCTCTGAGAAATTAAACTGGGAACCTCAAAACTTTCCAGTCCTTCTCTGCTTCAATAAGTCAATCTCTGGTCTCCAGAGAAAAAGCTAGAGATTTTATTCTAGTGATTCTTGTGTTTGAATAAAAGCCAGTTTTAAAGAACACCACAAATAATACCTTGGGCTAAGAGTAAGGCAGAAAAAAAATCTCTATCAAGGAGTTGGTTTCATTCCTTTCAGTACTTTTAATTCTGTTTTCATACTATTCAGTATTCAAGAACAAGTTCTCAACTTTTTTAGGCATTTTCTATCACAATTCAGGTCACATCATGGATGATGATTGGCACTAGTAAGACATACTTTAACTAGTACAGTGAGTCAAGTCAGGCAACTCCCACTATTCTGTGTGGAAGTGACACCTACCATGTTAGTAATATCTGTTTAGCTACATTTTAACACCTTTTCAGTGTTAAGGGGAAAAATTCTTGGAAGCAACCGAAGCTTTTAAAAAAAACCTGACAGACCACAAAGAGCCCAACACACTCATGCAGAGAAAACAGGGGAAGAAAGAAGGAAATCTTTTAGGAGGAAATACCTGAAATAGAATTGGGTCACAAAAAGAAACAAGAGACCATTGGATAACTCTTTCCTGGAGAGTCCTCGTGGAAAGCACTAATAAATCCTGAATTCTGTTCTGCATTTTTTAACACAGCTTTGTTGGAAAACTGGTGACTCTGCTTATTCAGACTGTGGAATACTTTCTGTCTGGGTGCTAAAGGTGTTACCAGAATGGTGAAACTGCATCCTGAAATTCCTTTGGGGACAGAAAAGAAATGAGTCAGGCTTACACGTTTTGGGAAGTTTGCTACAACCAGCAGACTATTATATAACAGAAAAATTACAGATACATCACTATTTAAAAAGAAAAATTATTCATTATATACCGATATATTAATAATATTATATCTAGGTCGATATTTAATACAATTAATATCAACAGAATTCTGTTTGGCTCTTTAAAAGGATGGTCTAGCCCTCTCTTGAAGGGATTCACAGCTGTGATGATTAAAGGGGCAGGAGTGCTTATGCCTTGAACAGCATGACTTGTCTGTAGCAACATCATCCTGGTGCTATGTGATCATTTTGAATTAGAGTTCTTCTGGTTCATGGTACTGGTTGTTTGGGGGTCTTATGCTGAGCTAACTTTCTCCTATTATATCATGTTCTGTGGGAAAATTTGTAAGGTAAGCTTCTTTTTTTGACATTTTCCACATATTAGATACTGCTGCACCTGACCTAGAAAGCTCTTTGTTCTTTAGTGGATCTAAGGGAACTTGGAAGATTATCCACAGGGATATGGAACAGGAGAGGAATGGGAACAAAATTCATTATGACTGTGCTCAGTTCCTGTGCAGCACTGCAACAAGTGGAGTATTGAACTGGAATATACAGAACAGCCTCATCTGTCTCTATCACTGGTATTTATTGAATTGTTTGAGACTGAACTTATATAAAATTAAATCCTATGATCTTCTCCTATTTTTTATGCACTTTTATTCCTGTTCAAAAAATGAAGCAACCAGGAGGCTGCCCTAGGCAGAGAACCAATCAGCATCTGCAACAGTCTTGCTGAGAAAGGAAATAGTTCTGTAGCTATGACTCTAATTTTATCACATATCCAGCTGGGAAAGGATGAGGGACTCACCTGAATCCTTCTCAAAGAGAAGTATCTTTATAAGAAGAGAGAAAACAAAATGAAAGAAGAGAAAGCCAAAGTTATGCATTTGCAAGGTTGGACGTAACTTTTGGTTTCTGTACTGTTTCAGAACTGAGAACCCTTTACCTCATGTGACATCCCTCTGGAAAAAACTATAGTCAGAAATGCCATTTTTCAGATGCTGAGGTGTTGTTATATTTGCTGAGGACATAATTTCTTTTTTTTGTCTGGGACAGCTTTGCCTGCTCACCAAATGGATGATGCCATGGTGAAGTGGCTGTGTGGCTTTGTTCACCTGCTTCACAGGAAGCCCCAAAGCAAAGCAGCTATTTTCAGCAGACTGCCATTTGTGTATCACTTCGCTTCACAGTGAGAAGAGAGCTATTGCTGAACAAAACACTTCTGGCTGCATAATCGAGTGACTGATTTGCTGTCTGTCATTACTCACAGGGACTTTGGGATAGGGTAATGGGGTTCCTGTTCTCCTTGGCAAGATAAATGACTCTGAAGGATGAGCTAATATCTGCACTGCAAAATTGATTTTTTTCTTGTTCCATAACTGTCCAAAAGTAGGCACTGTCACACTGCTTGGAAGGCTTCTAGCCCCACCTATTGTCAGTCTTGCTGGATACGCTGTGTAAGATTAAAATCAGACAAGACTTAGTCAAACTTTCACTTGGGCTGAAGTTGCTTGTTGTGTGACTCCTCAGGTTGCTTATATTTCCTTTTAAATTTCAGTCAAAATATTTAAATTTTTTAGTGATTTAGAATATTTAAAATAAAAGGGGGGATATCACAAGTGAAAATATAAAGGCACTCTATCTTCTTTCTGCCGTAGAACCAGGGAATAAGATTTGGGAGGGCAAATCTTTGGAGATCTTTCAGCCAGCACTACAGTTTAGTTGAAGCTACAAAGAGAAACACAGGAACCTATGATGTAAAAAAAAATGTTATATTTCTTACTTGTTGTAATAGCAGATTGGAGATTAAACGGTTACCCTGGGTCAATGATACCCTGATAATTCTCTGATCTCTGAGATTGTATTGGGTCTGGCTGAGATGGAGTTAATTTTCCCCACAGCAGCCCTCACTGTGCTGTGCTGTGCCTTGGTAGCTGGAAAGGTGTTGATTACACACCAGTGTTTTGGCTGTAGCTCAGTAGTGCTGGCACAGCATCAGTGCTGTCTCCCCAACATTCCACTCCCAAGCAGTAGGCTGGCAAGATCCTGGGAGGGGACACTGGGATAGCTGACCCCAACTGACCACAGAGACAAAATATTTGTCTGCCCAAGCAAACACTACATGTGCTGAAGTCCTGCTTCCTGGGAAGTGGCTGGACATCGTTTGCTGATGAGAAGTAGAGAATAAAAACTGCAGTTTTCCTCTGCTTGTGCATGCACAAGTTTTCAAGTTTTTCAAGTTGTGGGGTTTTTTGTTGTTTTTGGTTTTTTGTGTTTTGTTGTTGTTGTTGTTGTTTATTTTTTTGTTTATCTTATTCTCCCTCCCTCCCCTGTCCAGCTGAGGAGGGGGACTGAGAGAGTGGTGTGGTGGGATCTGCTGGCTTTGCCATTAGTGGGATACCAAAACTGGGCTAACAACTCTTTCATCTGTCATAGGGGGTAGAGAACTGGACTCTGTCCTCTCTTGGAAATCCCTCTGTTTCTGCCAGAGGGAAGAGGAGGGGGAAGATAGGAGAGGAGAACGTGTTTATATTACATTCTCTTACATAAGCATGAGCACAGTGGGGCAAATTTTAATCCTGGTATTTCCGCAGCTTTTAATAACTGATTTTCAAAGTTAATAATGTGCTTTCCGTGTGGAGATTTCTGTGTGATTTTTGTGCTGACAAACCCAGAACACTACAGGAGCTAAGTTTGTGTAAGGGCAGCAGCAAAGTGCCATAGGCCTCATATTTTAACAAAGCCACAGCAGTGACTGATGAAAAGGTGAGGAAATGCCTGTATAATTGGAAGAAAAGTGGAGTGTTCAGCTGTAGGGCATGATAGGTTTTCTGTCAAGAATAAATAAAAGAAAATTGTTTACTTCCTATATTGTTTCTTTAGAAGTTAATTTTCTTTCAGTTGTGGATTAATTAAAAAAATGCCATGAAAATTTTGAAAAAAGAAGCTTCAACAGATAGCAATGACTGCTTAGTACAGATGCACTACAATAAACTGGCTTCAGGCAGTCACAAAGTAAATTTTGAAGGTTTGAACAGGGAGGTAAACCATTGTTCTGGGCTCCTATTCAATCAGCTCTGAAGGACTTCTCCACTGAAAGCAAACCTGCAATCCAGGGGATACTGTGGCTTACAGCTCTAACTATGTCATAATCTTCCATATCAAACCTCTCAACAGGAGCTTTGAACTGTCTGCCTCCTTGGAGAAGATTTAGCTATCTCTGAAAGACCACATGTCCTTAATGAAATCAGCTGCACTTCCTGCTCCAGACCTAGATGAAAGTGCAAACCTTCACCAGCTGACAGAGAATTTTCCTTTATTGCTAAAGGCAAAATGACCCAATGCTTCAGGGAGGACACTACTGATAGGGCTAAAATATTTGTGGTATGGAGCATCAGATAAGTTGTCATAGAGCCAAATGTTACCTTCCTTTTCACCACAGGACAATATTCATCCTATCACCTGAGGTTAAAATGCAAAATGGCAGTCTATTGTGTCTACTTCTTTGTTTTCATATTTTCTTCTTTTACACTCCTCTAAATGTCTGTTTTAAATCCCTAAAACCTGAACATTTCTAAATTCTTTGCTCCCAACTTTGAATAAAATGAATCTTTCTTACCTGTGACATCCAAATATGGGCTAGGCACATAACTAAATGTATGTTTCCTCTATTTGGGAAAAATTCAGCGTGGAAGACTGAGTACAGAGCTTATGCTATGAGAATTTGTTCATTTCTACAAGGTGCAGTGGGGGCCAAGCTAGAAATTCCCAATGCAAGCAATGGAGTAATGTGGCTTCCTGCTCTGGAGTAAGATTCATCAGCTTGTCTGCACTCCACTACTTGTAGAATGGCTGTTATTCATGCAATGAAGAAAATACAAGTGCTCTTGAAGCTGCAGCATTATAATTGATGTTCTATCTTTGAAATGCTGAAATAGGTTTAACAAAAGTTTTCTTAAAAGAATAACCAGGGAGTAAAGCTTTTAATGCAGTGTAATATTTGGTGTTGATCTTTCTTATTTTCAAATTACCTTTCTTTAGCAAGTTTTCATTTGAGTTAGTCAAAATCAGAATGAAACAAGTAATTTCTGGTGAAATATTTTCATTCACCCATTATATTGTTTCCTGATTATTATTTTGCATACAAGGCACATTTTGTTTGTGGATTTATTTATTGCTTTCATTCTCTTTCAGAACACAAAGTATTTTCTCAGCCTAGTGCACAAAATGAAAAAAACTTGCATTAGCAGAGCAGGAACTATGTTTTTCATTTTGCAGGTTGTGCTCAAACCATATTCTGTTCCAAAAGGACACAAAAGGAGAGGTACCTGGGGATTATCCAATGGCCCAGGAGGTGATGGGGGCAAGGTTAGTTGTGTTGGCTGGGGCTAGGGCAGCAGCTGTGGCACGGGCAGAGGAGGTGGCTGTCAGACCTGTGACTTGTGGGATGTGCCACTGAGCCTGATGTGACCTGGTGGTGCCTGCAGGGAGCTCTGTGCACAGGTGAGATGCAGCACAGATGTGCTGCAGGGAGCTCTGTGCACAGGTGAGATGCAGCACAGATGTGCTGCAGGGAGCTCTGTGCACAGTAGTGATTCAGGTCCTCCTGCAGCAGCACACCTCTGGTGCACACAGGCCAAGGCTCCTGTGTGGAATACAAGAATCACAAATTGGCATCCTGTGTAATCTTGCTGTTTATTCACCTGTTCCTTCACCCCATCTTACTACAACTAATTCTCATGAGCAGGACGTGTCCTTCTTTGTGGTCTGACATGCAGGTCTCAGCTGGCTGGTGGGCCCCTGATGAGCTGGGTGAGAGGCATAGTAAAGTCCCAGAGCAGTCAAGAAGCTGAAACAAAGCCCCAAGGCAGCAAGGAGCAAGAGTGAAATCTGCCACCTCTGAATGTCATCACCCATGTCTTGGCCTCATCCTGCCTCTCCACAAACACCAACTGCTTAGCAGAGGTTATGAAGCATCACGATGTCAGCACAGTGGCCTCCTCAGCTGGGGTTTTGTGATGCACACTGCATCACACAGCTACCCTGGGGGCTGAAACAGGCTTTCAGAGCTGACCCTCTAATCCCAGTGCCTGTGTCAGACTCCCTGAACCTGAAGTTCTACATTGTAGCTTCATTATTTATAGTTTTCAGTGCTACAGCCCTGTTCCCTAGTTCTGTTTTCCTTCTCATTCTGCCACTACAGAATTCCATAGGATTTTTCATGCTACACGCATTTTTTAATTTTTAATTTTTTCTCATTTTTTTCAACTTGAAACAACCCTGTAACACCTCTTTTTGACTGATTAGTCTCTGAACTGGCAGAGTCTCTCACCATGAAGGTGTAAGAGAGTTTGAAGAGTCAGTGACCAGTCTAAATTACTGCTTATACAAAACCATTCTTGAAACTCAGCACTTCATGGATCACTCAATGAACTCCTGTGTTAGCCATACAAAAGGAAGGATGTCATTCCCTCCCTCCTCCTCTCCCTGCTATGGAGGGCACTGGGGCACACGGACCAGTTGATGTGCTCCATGTCACCTGAAAAGCCACATCCACCTTTGTGAATGGGAGTAAGGTCTTCCAGCACAGACCAGTGCTACCCTGTCACACACCACAGCATGGAGCAATGGTTGGGGCTGAGAACTTGAGGTGAAAGAGAGGTTGCTTGAGATAAAGAGTGTATCTGGGTTTTGGTTTGGGCTTTGGTGCTACTGACCCAATGTGATGAAAAGTTGTGCTAATACTGTGCATACAAAGAAATTATTAATTATCTTCACTTTAGAAGAGACATGGAGTTGTTTAGCCTGGAAATGGGAGTACTCTGGGGGAACCTTTTTGTGGCTTTTTTGTACATAAAGGGGATTTATAAGAAAGATGAAGAGAGAGTTTTCACCACGTCTTGTAGTGACAGGACAAGGGATAACAGATTTAAACTGAATGATGGTAGGTTTAGAAAGGAAATAAAGAAGAAATTCTTTACTATAAGAATGATGGAGCAGTGGCACAAGTTGCCCAGAGAAACTGTGGGTGTTCCAACCCTAGAAGTGTTCAAAGTTGAATGAGGCTTTGAGCAACCTGGTGTAGTGGAAGATGTCCTTGCCAAGGAATATGTCCTTGATAAGGAATTTGGAACTCAATCCCTAAGACATCTTTCAACTCAAACCATTTTATGATTCTATGATATTATGAAACAACTTACTTAACACTTGTAGCACGTTCAGGAAATGTCTTATGATTGTTTTGAATTCTTTGTGGCATTTCAGCAATCCAGGGAGAGGTTTACCCAGACTTTCTGACTTACAGATCTACTCTAATTTGATTTTGTCTTTTTTCCTTTTAGGGCCCAATCTCTTCAGCTGGCAAGTCTGAAGACTTATTTTCTGTGAGGTTTAATCCAATCAGAGCTTTGCAGATAAAGGGTGAAGTGTGAGGAAAAGAAAGTTAGAATATGTATGTGGATGTATTGGAAGACAAAAATTACTAAAATATAAAACCTATTAAAAAACCAGAAAAATCATAGTTACCTCTCACATACACCATGGGTGTAAGATTGTGCTTCTAGAATTCATGGTTTGGTTTGTGAGACTAATGCAGACTTTTTTGGAATTAAGGGAGCAATAAGTCTTGGCATGCTGTTAGATTTCCACTGGGGAATCTAACTTCTGCCGTTGATTGCCCCAGATACTCAGCCTTTATTTTCAAGCTAGATATTATACAGCAACATTTTCAGTCTGTATGTCACATAAAAATCCCCTAAGATCACTGAAACTTTTCTTCAAAACACAGCCACAGTTAGGCCTGGGAGATGTGCTGTCTACAGGGAGTTTCCTGCCCTTGAACACAGATCTGTTCAACTGCTAGAGTGACTCTGTGACATCAATTGTATAATTATTTACATAAAACAGCTTTCAAATAAACTATTCCAGGATACTCTGCAGAATTAAACAGTACAAACACATATGAGGAAGCTCTGCTGTAAGACAGTCTTGTGAACCAGGTATTGATTTCACTGGTGAACAGTTTGCAGCCCAAAAACCATCAATACATAAAAAGGTTAAAAACACAGGGTAGAGTTTTGGTGTTTGTCTATCTTTCCATCTACACGATGAGAAGTTGCAACACTGAAGTCCAGAGTTACAAATCCAAGATATGTTTTGTGGTCAACAAGCTTTAGCAACATGTGTTTCAGATCAGCACTAATTTCTTCAAGTCTTGTTCTCTCAAGTCAGTGCAGTTCACTCTCCCATCTGTCAGCATAATCACAGAATCATAAAATGATTTGAGTTGGAAGAGACTTGAAGATCATCCAGGTCCTGCCATGGGCAGGGACACCTTCCACTACACTAGGTTGCTCGGAGCCTGATCCATCCTGGGACTGGCACCTGTAGCTTCTCTGGGCAACCTGTTCCAGGGCCTCACCCCCTCACAGTAAAGTAATTCTTCTAATGTTTAATCTAAACCTACTGCCTTTCAGTTTAAAGCCATTTCACAATACACAATATCACAATACACCACTGCTTAAAGTTTATTCTTGCATTTCATTACGTCTTTGCTTTCATTCCTCACACTTCCCTACTGATTATTATTAATTTATTTCCATTTATGCAAAAGCTTGCTGTGTTCAGAGCTCCAATCCTCACTCATACTTTGCTATTCAAGACTGTTTATGACATCGTTTTTTTAGTGTTCTCATGGTCTTGCTGGTGTGATGTTTCCTGTTTCTAGTTTTTCTTTTTTAAATTTTTTTAAAAAACTGGAATTATTTATTATTATTTATTAGTTTCAAAAATACTTTTCTGTGAATCATTCTTAATATCCAGCATCCTGAAAAATGCATTCCAGATGAGCAAGGTAGGTTGCAAACTTGCCTTCAAACCAAGAATTTGGGCAGCCTGACTTCAGGTATCAAACCTGGCAGTAGTATTTAGATCCTCACCTCTTTTGTAAGGCAAAAAACCTTCTGTGGGATCTTCTGAGCTCTCAGTGGTTCATGAGGAAATTTTATAAGTTTGAACATTTAAGTTGTATTTGAATACCCTGCAGCCCCTGTGTACTTCCAGAGGGAATGTTCCACATATTTATAGTCTGAAGGGGAATTTTTTGGTGACTGAGAAAGAACAGAGCAAAGACTCTACTTCTGCTCATGACTCTGCCCTGCCCTGTTCATTTGGCCTCCTATTCCTTGAACGTCCTATGAATGTGATAGCAATCTAGAAACGTGCTGTAAAAATAAATTCATTAACCAATGTGAATGATCACATTTTAGAGTGGAGGGAGTTGTAAATCAGATGTGCTGATAGCTATGGATTGGTTTAGAGACTTAAATCAAGGACTATCCTACCTGGTGAAATAACATCTCCTTTTAATCAATACTGTTGAAGAAGCAAATATAGTAATGTGAAGAATTTTTGCAGTGACCACTTAAGATACCAAATAGGTTTCACTAAAATCTATTCCCTGACATATTTTTTATGACTGTATGTTCCAAAAAAATCACAGTTAACATGGGACTGTCTTTTCTGTGTGACAGAATTATAATGACCAGTAGAAGAGTCACTGTCATCTAACTGCAAATATATTCCTTAAGCTCAGCATTTATGAAATGGAAACAATATGAAATGAAAACAATACTTACCAAACTTCATACAGTTTTTCACCAAATAATTAATAAAATGATCAGCAGATTATACATATGTAGATTAGATTAAGGGAAAAATCAAAACAATCCAAAAAAAGCAAACAAAAGACTAAAGAAAAGTAAAAGATTTTGAGCTTCAGCTTATCTTTAAAAAAATAGAAAAATATTTTTTATTCTTTAATTTTCTTCCTCTTCCTGGAACAAAATTAATTTTTTTTCTAATTAAGGATATGTTTGTTGAGAGTAGAACTTCATTGGTGAATGTGTGCTAAAAGGTACTTTGGGGAAGGATGTTTCTGGAAGGGTTTATTGGAGACACCTAACTGGAGGTTATTTGCCTCCCTTCTCCTGAAGCCATGTAGTCTGAGCTTTTTTCCCAGGCCTAATGTCACATCTATGATGGAAACATAAAACTATGTTGAAGAGTATGTTATTCATCTTTGAGATTGCATAGCATTTCTGGAAATGCCAATGCATTTTCAAAGGTTTTAAAGAGTCCTGGCAATTCTTCAAGAAAATATTGCTAAAGGTAGATGCACAATCCTGTCCCAACAGAGGAGGGATAAAACATGTACTAGGAGATCAGGTTAGTTAAACTGTGAACTCTTCATTGATATCTAAACCAAAAAGAGAGACTGGAGAGTAGAAACTAGATCAGAGCACCAAGGATGGATATAAAAAGATAAATTGAGCAAGTAAAAACAACATCAGAAAGACAAAGTATGAACAGTGCCATGAAGAAGCATCAGGCATGATTTGGAATTCTCAGAACTTTCAATCACTATATTAAAAGGAAGAGGAAGACAGACCAAAGTCCATACTTTTCTGCTAGCTGATGGACAGGAAAAGTGAATAACAAAGAATGTCAAGAAGGCAAATTGTGTATACGGTTTTGAGACTATCCTCACCAAAAAGGTCAGCTGTGACCTAATACAGCTATGGACAAAAACAGGGATAAGACCTCTGAGTTCAATATGGAAATTACAAATTAGAGAGCAAGCTAGTTAAATTACATGTTTTTAACTCACCTGATCTGACAAACTTTATCTTAAGATAATGCATGACAACCTAAAGAAAAGAACTCTCTTGGAACTGGTAACAACTTTGTGGCCCTGGGGAGAATGGATTATGTCTTTAGCAAAGAGAACAAAAAAAGATACAAGACATAATACAGTAATTATTCTATTGTCAGTTTTACTTCAATCACTGGAGAAAAAAGAAAAAACAAGAAGAAAATGAAATTATTAGAAGCTGTGGAAAACAACTAGAGATGGGCAGCAGCAGATTTGGATTTCCTGAGAGCAAATCATGTCAGACCAGTATAATTTTCTTCTGTAGTAGCAGCTGGCTTTTGGGATAGAACAACAACAAAAAAAAATCAAATATTTAGGCTTCTGTATGACGATTGCCTAAGAAAGTTAATAATATCTATTTCCTATTACAGAAACTGACAGGCCTAACAGATTGCTGGTTTGTTTATACTTAATTTATGCAGTTCTTTGAAAGACAGCTGTTTGTCCATTTGATATTCTTGGACTTTTAATGTTGCTCACAGAGCAAAAAAATGCACTATCAATTTGAACAAATAAAAGTAGTGATTCAAAAACTTTGAAAGAATTTAAACCCACATTTCAAAACCATTAAAGGCAGGGAGACTGAGGCTAATATTAGAGGATGTGCAACAGATGAAGAAGCTCAGGATTGGGCTTGAGAAATACTGAACATGCCACGAAAATAACATTATAAATAAAAAATATGAAGATTAGTTTCTATGAAGCAAAAGAAGAAGTTAATTGCCTTAAAACAGAAATTAAAAATTTCTTTCTGAAGAAACAAAAACTCCCCTGTATCCCACTTTTCTGGATTCAAGATGCACATTTTTGCCCTTTATGGCCATTTCCTTTTTTAAGCCTTATTGCTTGGTGTTTCCATGGCTACCAACCATGAACTGAAATTGCTGTGTAATATAGTTTATTTCCAGCCAGAATTGTGCTCTAGCAGTCAGTTTTGAGCAACTAAAGGAGACAGGCTATAAAGTGGACTTGACAAAAGCCTCTAAACCTATGGGTAGTAAAATATGTTGGGGTTTATGGGCTGCTTGTTTTTGAATTACAAGGTATATTAGCATCATTACAGACATAGCCTAATGTGTAGTAAGTCTGATTATGAATGATGTCAATTCTTGGTGTTAAATTTGCTGCTTGTGAAGACAAAGAGCAGAGAGACAACCTCTATCCTTTAAATACTCACCCCTCCAGTCCTGAAAAAATTAACTTCTCTTTCCTATTTTCTTAGCTTGTGTTTCTTATTTTGTTTGAGTGGAAGTTCTTAATCTGTTTTGGCACGTGAATAGAGTATTTTCTGCTTCCTCAAATATCAAGTCTAGCCTCCACACATGAGTTGCAACCTGCCAAATGAATGGTACCAGGTCAATAAGAAATCTAGAAAAAAAAAAAAAGAAATTAACATACTGACAGACAAGTAATTTTTGTGTTTTAAGGAGGCATAATTTATTTTTAATTGTGATTATTTCCCATTGCACATGTCCAAATTATGTAATTATTCCAAATATATTTGCACTGATAAAAGTAGGCTAGGTTCAAATGGGGAAGGCATTACTACTCAGTGCTGCCCTATGACATTACCACTTAGTGCTGCTGTTGACTTAAAAGGTTCTAATTCCTACCTTCCTGTTTGCCTGTTTTGATAATAACAGTCCCAGGCAAAAGACTTCATAGCAGATCACCCTGTGCTCTGCTCCAAGCATTGTCAGGCTAAAATAAGTCTGCTCTGGGACACCAGTGAGTCATCAATGTTCTTTCTGGGTTGGAAATTATTCAAGGCCTCACCATAACCTGTTAATAGAGTGGGAGATGCTGTCCTCCAAGTGTAACAAAAAATGCATAGGAGAATTTCCTCTTAAAAAAAAGCAGGATGCTACCTGCCTGTCACCTACTCATGTGGGTGACACTCACATTCTTCAACTCAGCTGATTGTGTTCTGGAGCCATCTTCTTGTGTCTGTAGTGACTATAGCATCACTTACTGTTTCCTGAAGTCACATTCTTAGCACAAAGGTTTTTTTAATTCAATAGAGGAGAAACAGTTTTCATTTGAAACCTGCTTCTCTTCAGAGAGCTATTGTGTATCTTGAGGAGATAAATATTCCAAAAAACATGCAGATTCTAAGCTGACAATCAGTTTATATTTCACATTTTCTCATAGTTGTTTGATTTTTTCCAGTGCTCACATTCCAGTGCTTATTGGTTTTTCCAACACTTGGGTCTGGTAGATTTTTTGCAGTTGATTGAAGAGATTTTGCTCTCCAGTACAGATCACAGCAAAAGAAAACCTAATTCACACAATTAGCTGGACTGAGACTGTTCTCACTTAAGTACCTGTGAGTAATCTGACTGTGAGGAACTGATTAAAAAAGGCAGTCAGAGTCCCGCTGTACAAATGAGATAAATTCTAGACTTCCAAGCCCCAGTGAGCCAAATTTCAATTCCACTTACCCTCTGTGTGTCTGTGTGTCCACACTACTGCATGTTTGGTTCCTAGAGTAAGTACAGGAGCCTCATGATTTCAGTACTTTAAAAGCAGACAGAATTCAGACCACTTTTATACCCTACTCTTTTAGGGACATTCTTGCAAACATAATGTGAAATACTGAACCTCTTATATTGCTTTAAGGATGGGGATGAATACTGGCACAAGTGGCTTATATATACTCATGTAAGCACCTAAAAGCTGGATGTCTAACTCTGAGCTGGTTACTCCATGCTATCTTTACAGTTTCTGGAGTAAAAAAGTTACCTAGGAGCCACTACCCTGCAAGAAATGTGTCTGAGATCTGTTCAGCAGCAGAATTGTCACTCAGCTCCCTGCAAAGAGTTCTCTTGTCATCCTCCACCTCTCCTGGACCTCTGCTGTAATTTGTTTTGCTGCACTGCACTGACCCTGAGCAGATGAGCCCCTTTGAGCTGCTTGAATTTGTTCACCCAGGAGCAGGTGTTTTCTTCTGGTTTAGTTCTCTGCCAGACTAAGTCAAAAGGGCTCATAGAAAGGACTCACAAGTGCTGAGTTCAGAACATTGTGGGAGCACAAGGATGGATTTGTGAGGTGATGGGCCCTCAGGGTAGCTCAGTTAGTTTGCTTCCCTGCATTTTGAGCAGGCAGGTTCTGGGTGCATATTAAGGAGCACATCAAACTTTTTTCTGTTGCATTCACAAATTGGCCCAAAACCTATACCTGTGGAAAAGCTTGTGCCAAAGTCTGTGAAGGTGCTAGAAAGATTTTTCTCTTCTGTCTCAAGATGTGCACTCAGACTACAATGAAATCCCCTGAGTATTTTCACTTACCACTGACTGCAATTCTCCTGGGAAACAAGCCACCTGAAGAGGACTTATTTAACTTCTTCAAGCAGTCCTCAGAGAACTGCTGGAAATCCAAGTTAATTCATTTAACTTGTCTTTCCTCTGCTCTGAAACTCCAGTGCCACTCACTGTTATATGGAAATCCTCTTTCCTCTATGAACCTTCTTCCTGTTCCTCTGTGCTGTGATCACACCAGATATTTCCAAACTGATTATAAAAATATGTATTTGCATATGCAGGCATCTTGCTCTACAGTTTTCCCAAAAGTTTTCAAAAACTTCAAAAAGTTTTCAAAGCTGTTTTCAAGTGTCTCTTACATCACTGGTTCTCTGTATGTCTGTGTCTCTTCCTGGGGTTTTTTAAAAGCCTCACTTTGCTGGAAATCAGCCCTGACTCAATATTAACTGGCTCTCTACAGATTCAGTGAAGGGAAAATGGACCACACTCCTAACTGACCAGTGCTGTTCTCAATTCACTGGTCAAAAATCTGCAGAGGGCCTTCTGGTAGGTTTGGAAGCTTGTTGCTGTCACACCTGACTGCCTGCTGACCTACCCATCACCTGCTGTGTAGTAGTCAGACCTGAAATTCACCCAATGCTTTGCTTGAAATCACTCTGGACCAAATGCCATCTGGACCTACCCTCACATAAGTCTAAAGCAATCTTAAAAAAACACGAAGATCACATTTTTATTCTAGCTGATAGACAGCAATATTCTCATCCTTCATTCAAAACAACATGTTATGTGTCCAAAGCACATTTTATAATAACTATGAAGGAAACAGCTAATCCTGCACACTAGAGAACTAAGTTATAGTGAAAGAGGTTTCTACTTTTCTAATTACCTCACAGTAATGTAGCCAATTTCAGTTCAAGTGTGGGGCTAACATATCTGCCAGAATATATAATAAAAGGTAATTTTTCTTATTTTTTTTTCCCCCAGCCATTTTGACATAGAAAATTTTAAGCTAATTACTTGATGACAGGGATCAAAGGCAAATCAGTTAAGTCACTTCCCAAAGACAGCTTTCAATAATGCTCTTTTCAGTGTTGTTCTCTGACTAAAAATATTAATAAATTTGGTTATCTAAAGAGAAAGGGGAGGGAATCGGTGATGAGATGAAAGATATTTTAATGCAGATTGGTTTTCGATATTTTAATGCAGATTGGTTTTCATTTACTCAGATTGTAGGTAATTATGAAAAATAACCAACTTATTTTATAGAAGAAATCCCATACAGCCTGCAGATAAGGTAAATTTCAGTTTTTCTGCTCTGGACTGAAAGCCACATTTTACACCCAAGGTGACATGACACTCCCTTTTCATGTGTAAGTTTAACAGTGGAGTCACAGCATCATAGAACTCCATAACTCCATTCTATTCTAGAGTTTCAATGGGATCTCTGGGGGTCATTTGTTTAAACCCATGGTTAAAGAAGCAGCAGGTCCTTGTCCAGCAGAACTTTAAATACTTCCAAACTTGGAGATTCCACAGCCCCTTTGGAAAACCTGTTCCAGCATTGAATTGTCTACAGGGAGAAAATATTTTCTTGCACCTAACTGGAAATTCTCTTGTTGGAACCTGTGACTGTTTCTCCTTGTGCTTTTGCTCCTTGCCTGTGAGAAGAGTCTGGTCAATTTTCTTTATAGCAAAGTTGGAAGTTACTTTCACAAGAAAGCTAATCCATGTCCCTGTTCTCAGGAGAACTAATAATCCTGTTATTCTCCCTGAAAAGATTTCCTGAGATTATCTTTAAAACCTTCAGCAATGCAGATGCCACAACTTAGGTAACTTATTGATGCTTATTGATCTTTGTGTTAAGAACACACTGGGTAATATCTAAACTATATTTTGTCCTTCAGAAAATTAATTTTTATTTTCTTTCACTGTCTGGAAATGAAAAGTCATATATCACTATCCTTTCACTATATTTTCAATAATTTTCACTATATTTTTAATACCTTTCACTATATTTTCAATAGTGAATTTTTATAATTTTCTCCTATACTTCTTTTTTGTTCCAAAAAAAACCCTGAATTGACTCTGCATTGATGGATAGTTCACATTTTCTAAATCTCTCAGTATTCCTGTTATTCTTCTTAGCGTGGCTGCATCTCTGGTAAAGTTTAGTGCCCCGAGCTACATAGAGACAAAAAGATTAATTGCTTCATAAGTTCTGCAGAAGACAGTCCTGTTCATTTGGTATGGTGCTTTGTTTTGTTTATAACAACAGTGCATTGTAGTCCTGTCATACAGTTTGTGGTCCACAACAGACTTTAATACTCCAAGGTATTCTATCTTTTCTCGTTTTTTTTTTTTCATATGTATATTTGTGTAGCTGCTTTTTTCTTTCACTGAGTTGGTCCTTACTGTTCATTGATTTTTAGGCTGGGTTTTTGGTTGTTACTGTTTTCAAACTCTTTTTTTTCCAGTCTCAAGTAATTATCTTGAATTCTAATCCTGTCCTTGGGGGTGTTTACAGTCTGCTTAGTGCCTTGATGTCTATACAATTCATAAGAGATTGTGTTACATCCACCTTCCCATTGATCAAAATATTCATTGGCACTCAGGTGAGTGCCCTGACAGATCTCACTCGACATGCTGTTCTAATTTGGCGTGATCTGGAATATTTTACTGCTAAGCCCCTTTTTGACTATTTTATCTAGACCTTTTTCTCCCATTTTCTTGAAACAGTGTTAGAGCGTGGGCACCTAAAGCAATATTTGGGGAGACTGAAACAATGAACTCCAAAACATCAGTCTATATAATTCTCATTACTAGCATTCTGAGAGTACCTGTTCCTGAGCACCTGGATCTTCCTGCTTTCAAACACACACTGTGCAGCTGAGAGCTAGCTCACACCTAAATCCATTCAGGATCTTGAAACTATACAGAGGGATTCTCACTTTCTGAGAGGCCTACAGAAACAGGAGCACCAATGCATCAATGTTATCCCAAGATGTTCATCAGCATAGCTATATCCTTCCCCTGCACAGCAACAGCTTTGTGACAAACACTCTTCCTTAAGCATCCCTGTGTCTTCACCGTGGGCTTTGCCAATAGACCAGTGTCAACTCCGTGGGTGATTTTCTAACACCTCTAGACAATACATGGTATGCCAGCAAAATCCTGTGGTGGAGACCTGGCTTCAATTTCTTCAGTTTCAAACAATGTGTTTGCTTTTAAAAGCCTCCTCCCTTCCCCTCGGCTCTAAATTTACACTTGTCATTTGAGTGGTGACTCATACCCTTCTGACTCAGCCGCATCTAATCAGTGGCCTATTGAAAAAAATATTTTTCTCTGACTTTGAAGAGCCATGTGTCAGTTTGCACACTAACCACCAATTCATACACTAACAGCTAACATGAAGAACAATCTAGACTGTCAGCCTTTCATCTAGTTTGGATAAATAGTGCCCAGACTACATATTTGCTCTGAGATTGTCCGGTTCAACTAGTTTTGCAGCCCTGAAAAGAGTTTTATTATCTTCCAATGGCAGGAAGGAAAAATAATAGTGGCAATTTTTTTTTTTGCTGAGGGCTTCCTCCATGCCAGGCCAACAGATTCAAAGAAGCAAGAATGTAGTACACATTTGGGAGCAGAATCTTGCCCAGACAGTGACAATCTCTTACCTACTTGTGTGCAGATGGACTCTAGATGTATCTACATTAGCATTTTAATTCAGATCAGGACTAGGTATTTTAAAATAACTCTGTATTATACTTCCCATCTTCTGTCTCACATCACAGAGCATTCCTGGAAGATAGAAACTGGATTCCATCTGGAATTTCTATTCTATTTCTATTTCTATTTCTATTTCTATTTCTATTTCTATTTCTATTTCTATTTCTACTCTATTTCTATTTCTATTTCACTATAGCTGCTAATGCATGTACACCCCAGGAAAACACGCTGGAGACCCTCCTGAAACACATAACATGTTCATACAAAGTCCTTCCCTCAAAAGATCCATGTTGGGCTGCACTCCTTGCCAGGAGAGACAGTATATGACAACCGCAGCACAATTTCTTCCCACCCAGCTCCAAGAGCCTTAGGCATGCTTACTCCTTCATCCCTGGCAGTGTGTTTCTGCTGCTTTCCTAGCAATGAGTCGAGGCATTGCTGAACAAGTCCTTTTCAGGAGCTAAGTCATAGAAAAGTTATGTACTAATTTGGAAGGGTAATTTTCTGTGATCTTT
This sequence comes from Toxostoma redivivum, assembly GCA_013397375.1. NCBI lineage: Eukaryota > Metazoa > Chordata > Aves > Passeriformes > Mimidae > Toxostoma > Toxostoma redivivum. The sequence continues at coordinate 59,735 of VXBI01000928.1, forward strand.
GTAAAATCACTAAGTCACTATTAATTGTTTTCTTGAGGTCCTATGTATTTCCTTTGGCTTTTTGGTCTCATATTGAATTGGTTTGTTTTCTTTTAAAGAAGTCAATTAGCTCAAATGATTCTCCAAAACAACTAATTAAACTGTACAGTCTTTGTTGCAAACTTTCTGTATTTTCAATTTCCTTTTGAAGTCTATTAAGATGTGTCCCTCTCATACATTTTTCTTTAGGTGGAGCTCTGGCATTTTTATCATTAGTTAAAAGGATTGACAGACACCTTCTCCTGAAAATACAGAGTTAATAAGAAATCATAAATTGATAGGGGGGAAAAAAGCCATCTTTTTTCTGACTTTTCATTGTGTTCTAGAAATTATTGTCTGTGATTCAGGATGAAATGCTCTTTTTAAATTCTTATGTTCTCCTCTCTTTCAGAGAGTTATAGTTCTGGTAGGGCTTTCCCTTGCTCCCACTCCTTTTGACGTCGGAAACCAAGTGATATCTAATAATCACAGAGATTTTCTTTCATTCAACATCTAAATTTCAATCACTCAGCCTTGCATAATGGAAAAATTCCTACTATAACATTCATTCAGCTTTGGCATCTCTTTATTCCAGATCCTTACAGCTAATTTATCCTATACAATGCTCAAGAACTGAGGCACCTAACTCAGAGCAGTGAATTTTAAACTCCAGGCTGCCAGATTTCTAATCACTAAGGAACACTGGAAAAGAATTAAAACTTGAAAATTGGCAACTTGATTCTCATAAAAGTCCTTGGAACACAAAACTCTTCCTCTTCGGCGATTAAAGGAGAGGAAAAGATTTTTCTTATTCAATGTCAAATAATTAAAGAAAGGTTTTGCACCCTTTTTCTTAGTAAGCTCTTTGAAATACATATTGAAGCTTTACAAAATAAAGAGGTTCAAATTAGGAAAGGAAGTGGCTTCATTGAAATATCTATTTTAAAGTGTGTCCATTTAAAGCAGCAGAAAGGGATTGTACCAGTTTCAGTGCTGGCCAGGAAATAGATCACAACCATCAGAATTACTCTAAACTCTGTCCTTCATTATGAATAGTGGCCAACAGTGACTTCCTTTTGCCATATTAGTAATTTCACAATGCTTATAGTTTTATTTGCAGACTTTATGAAATATGGCAAGAGAGAAGAGATTCATTGTCTTCGTAAAAAGGAACCTATTCAAAGTAGGTATGTTGATCAGATTCTGCAATAGTGAAAGAATTATTTACTATGCCTAAGTAAGAAACTAAGAAAGAACTATTATTATTCTGCCTAAGGAGGATGGCAGTATAAGTCTCTAGAAATTCTGTAGTTACTTGACTTGATAGCATCAGGATTTCCTGCTCACAAAAAATATAATAAGCCAAAGAAGGACAGTGATAATGTCAATCACAAGCAATGACCTTGATATAATTTCAACATATCATTGGCAGCACATCATAAAATACAGCAGACTAAAAATAATTGAATAGTTCTCAAAAATCCAAACTAAAGGAGGAAAGCCAAATATTATTTGCCTTTTTTTTTCCCTGATAAAATTTATTTGCCTTAAATGTTTGAGGTCTTCTTTTTATTTTATGACTTGCTTCAAAGACTAGCCGCAAACATCTGAAAGTGAAGATTATATGAAGGAAAAGTCTGCATTGATTTTTTTTCCAAATTTAGATCCAAACATTTTTAAATCCTTCTGAAAGTTCACAATTTTTCAAGTGGAAAAACTATTTTCTTAAGTTTTTATTATTATTTATATCTGTAACATTAACAATAAAATATTAAAATAAGGAAATTAAGATGGCGAGAGAGGTTGACTTGATATACAGACCAATATCTCAGTTTCACAGTTCAATTTCTTTAATATCACTACTTGTTTAGAATTTTACATTTCAAAAAACTTAATGCAGAAAAGTTTTGTGTTGAGCTCTATAGTCACCAATTTTTTTCCTACAGTTCTTATTCTCTTTTACTATTAAAAACTAAAACCTTTTTCTGCCTATAAAAGCTCCAGGAATACTTTGGGAAATAGAAATTTTGACACATGTTATTATGAATGCACATGTTTTTGTTTCTCTAACATCACTACTATTTCCATAAATTTGGAGGTTTTTTTTTTTTTTTTTAATAGGGTTTTGACAGTGTATAACAATCGTTGGCTAATACTGAGTTATGAAGAACTTCAAGAGAGAGATTCTTTCCACCTTTGTTATGGGAAACTGAAATAATGAAGCAAAGAGAGATATACTTATGAAGGTCTTTGTGGTCTAAAGATGGATTTTCCATCCTTGAAGCTCTTCAATATTTATTGGTTGAAACAATCTCAGTTCAAACCTCAGTTATTGTAATATTCTATTATTTTTTTTTTCCAAAAGGACAATAATAGTGAAAAATATGCTTTTCCTTCTCAGGCTGAAGCAAGCTCTGGAGACTATGCAAACCTCATTAGAAGACAAACAAGTTTTTCCATTGGCTTTTTACCTATCAGCTTGTTCTAGAGTTGTGCAGCTCTCCCTCATTATTTCCCTGGGAGCCTTAGTCTCTTATTTGGCCTATAATACAGGATAAATGAACCTATAACCCTATCTCACGTGGATTTGATGAGAATGAAGGGACTGCAGGTTATTAAGTAGCATGGCAATAAAGTTAGCTCAATAACCGTTGTATTTCCATGAAATATCCTGAGTTGCTGCAATAAAAACATGCCTACATAGTTGCTCAGACATTTCTGGGTAAGGTCCCAGGAGCAGTGTGAACTGCATCTCACATTTCATAAGCATCCTCCCCATGATGGGCTTCACCTCCTTCACCTGTCTGAAGACAGAATCCTGTAATTGGACTACTGGGAAAGATGGATGGCTTGTTTTGGTTTTCAGTCATGTGGAATGATTCAAGACAGTTTCTTCAAACAATTCTCCCTTGCTCAGTCAAAAGTATGCAACAGTGTGAAACAGGGTAGTGAAAGGTCTATGTGCCTGAGGTTTAAACTGAAGGTTGGGACTGATCCAACTGGATGGCCTGGGCCATCCTTCACAGCCTGTTCTCCGTTAGTCTGCTCCTCCCAAACAGGCATATAGCCTTATTCACTAACCTGTCCTCCAGGAGAAGTCCATTAGCTTTTCAATGTTCTTTCTGTATCAGGTCTTGACAAGCCATACTACTTTCCTAGTACCTGGTTAAAAAACAGTTTCCAGTGAATGTTCCACCTGTGATTGTCTTTCTCTCTTGGAACTGTTTACCTTATAACTACAATTTTTCTTCTTTTGTTTGCTTTATAGCTCCTTTGTTTTGACGTTCCTGTGACAGAATAATAGCAAGTGATGGACTAAATTCAGTTATGTATATTACTCATAGAAATGATATAGCTATAAGACTCTAGCCTGTAATTTTTTCTTGAGTGATGAGAGGGCATGCTGTGGTTAAAACCTAATGTGCTGATAAATAAATTGCAACTGTCATACTTTGATGCCATGCAGATATTGGCAGCATTTTCCAAAAGCAAAAGTAAGGCTATTCTCAACAAGTCATTGAAGGGGGAGGATTTTAAAGGATCACCTCAAATCAGATAGAAAAGATGGAAATTGGTTTTGTGGATTCAAATATAGAGGGTATGATAACAGAGTGTATGTCAGAGGTACTTCAGTCAGATAATCAGCCTTTACATCAAAGTGCAGAGGATATTTAAAACTCAAATAAAACAGAGGGGGAGAAAGAGAGAAGGGAAGAGGGAAGTTTCTTCCCTGTGACCACCCAGGAAGAGCAGAGTCCCAGGACACTGCCATGCTTTTTCCTTAGCACTACATGCTTTTCATTCTGAGCCACTCCTAGTCCCCATTGTTTCACTTCTGGTGCTATTAGCTCTGAGGGGTGTATACTGAGGGTGCAAATTTTGCATATTAGCTACTATGCACATAAATTTTTGGATAATATTGTTTCATTATTTAAATTGTTGTTCTTTATTTTGTTATTCAATGTTTAGTTTTCTCCAATATGATTGAAGGTCTACAAAGCAAGAGGTAAGAGGAGAGGGAAAAGAGGGGCAAAATGGTAGTTGCCTCCCATGAGACCCATGAGAACTTTCCCTGAAAACACTGTTGGAGTTTCAAGGTGCAGGGCTATGAGGACAGTGCAAGAATAAAAGACAGAAAGAACCACTACTGAGGCTTAAAAATGAATATGAAAAAGTAAAGCTGAGAACAGCATAAGGCAGTTTGTGATATCAAGTGCCATTTTGTTTCATATATTTCCTCACAGATTTATTTGTGAAATATCAGCTAAGTCAATAAACATTCTTATTCCAGTTTCACCTGGACTTAAAAAAGTGTTTTTATTACTTGACAGCTATCATTAGCAGCTTCCCTAAATGGCCATTTCCCATGTGAATGCACAAGCTCGTATTTGCTATATGGCTATAAAAAATTGCAAACATTATTTCCACAACATTTTTTTCTGAGTCATTTTAATCAATTTTTTTCTACTGTCCATGTGTCTGTTTTCTGTAACCAGTTGCTGTTCAAGGTTTGGGTTTTTTCGTCTAAACTTAGAAAGCCCTTCAGGCAAGGAAGTTTTTTTACTGTGTATTTGCAGGGTACAATCACACCTGAAGAACCAGGCAGTACAGCAGCAAAAATAACAAAACAAAATATGTGACATATTGTCACAAAGTTTAAGAAAGTTAATGCATAGCAGTTCAAGTTTATGTGGTTGAGTTTGTGCCCTTCTTAAGCATCTCAGCCAGTCTTTTCAGCCATTATGCACTGTTTTTATTAACACTGGTGAGACTGGTGGGTCTGCTCCACACACTGCAGGAGCAGAGTGCACCACCAAAGCACAAGGAAATGCCTTTGCATTTTCTGGGCCATTATTTGATCACAGGACAAATAGATTTTTAGACAAAAACTGACCAGTAGATGTTGTAACGCTGTTATTTGAACCCTGCTTCTTTTCTACGGGCTTATTCCTAAACCCTAAACCTTTTCCTATTTGGCCAAATGCTAAACCCTCCCCTTGACACAAAGGGTTAAATAACCCTGCAGTCCCTTCTCATGCTGGACCTTCATGAATAAACTTGGAACACGTCCAGAGAAAATCAGGTGAGAGGCCTCCTTGTCTTATTAAGTTCCTAACGATGTAACTCAGTTTCCTCCTCATAATGTTATACAGCTAGCTGGGCAGGATTGGGGGGGAAACAGAGGAAATACATCAAGTAGACACACTAGCTTTTGTGAGAGGTGTAGTGCTGAAAGCTGATAGAAAAACTGTAATTTTAATTTTTTTAAAAAAGGAAAGTTCTCTCTGAGATTCCGCTTGAAAGGCAATAAGACTTCTGTATAAGTTATCATTCCAGGCCAGAGCCAAACAGTTGGATATGATTTTCATAGAAATGTGACCTTTCATAACAAGATCTTTGAAGAGTTTGACATTTGAGAAAGAATAAGATTCAAGCAGAAAGTGGTGAAAATGGCTGAAACTGAGCATTTATTAATGAACTGCAATTAATGTAAAGATATGCAAAACTATTAGGTAAACAAATCCAGATGAGATTAATTAGAGTAAATGAAAATATTGCTCAACATTGTAAATAACCTTTCAAAATTTCATGAGTTATCAGTTAGTTTGATAAAATCCAACTCTAGCTCTGAAAATCAGCAAGAGTGAAATTTTACACTCAATTAAAATTTTGCAAACTTCATAAATTTAGAGGAATTCCTCTGACTTGGTAGAATCCACATGGAAATTGCTATAGGAGTATCACTCATACTGTCTCTTCCCTTCTAGTGCAGTCACTATAACTCCAGAAACAGCCCACATCTTCCTGTTTATGCTTTTTTCAAAAAGCGCAGTCATTTAAAAGCCTAATAATTTTCCAAGCTCGTTGTTGCTACCGGTAGCAAAATTGCATGTTTGCTGTGCATCAAAGCAGAAAACCCAAACCTAGCCTTCTTTCATAAGTATTTCTTTAGTCAGAAAAAAATTTTACACCCTGTAATCAGGGATGAATATTATATAAAGACTAGTTTTTTCCACAAAGTAAGGAAGAGGACATGAATGAAACACTCTAGAGAGTTTTATCTCAAAAGATCCTATAGCACTTATATATATTAAGATTGTTTTTTTCAAAGCATCTTAAAAGGGTTCATCTGATGAGCCTGGTGAGGAGAATTCACATGTATACATGGGGAATAGGAGAAGATATGCACTAACATCAAAACTAAACTATAAATTCATATGCATTAACTTCAAAATACAGCAGTTAGTTGCTAAATTATGTTATGCTCAGGAAATGCTGCAAGCCAAGTGTTTGTGTGACCTTATCCCTTGGTTTTGCTCTGCATTGGCTATTGGTCACAGTCTGTCCATGTTCCCCAAACAATTCTAGGCTTGTAACAGCCTTGTTAGTCTAATTCCTCTGCACTGGATTTTTTCACATTTCATTATCTTCTTTGGTTATCTTTTCCCTGTGAGGGATACATCATTTTACTGTAGTCAAGTTAGGCTTCTCAGTCTTCTTCTCATCTGTGGCAGCAGCAATTAGAGCCTTGAAAACTTTAAAGAAAGGGGGTTCTCTCTGTTTGAGCTTTGCACCACAATGCCCCAGGCAGCAAAGGAAGGGAAGGGTGAATTTTACACAGTACTTGCAGCCCAGAGATGGCCTGTGCTCCTTACAGGAGGTGCCTGAGGGACCTGCCTATTGATCAAATTCCAGTCATGCTCTATTGATGCCTCACAAATTTAAAACATGCTGTGAATTTAGAAATTTTCTGGTGGAAACAGGAACACAAGTGACAGCAGGAGAGTCTTCCTATAAAGACTTTTAAAATTCCTGCTCCAAAGCTAGAAATGTTCTGTTAAGCATTGGTAAGGTTTCTTAATTCACAATATCTTGTTCAAACCCCATACTCAAGTAGAATCAGCTAGAGAAGTTTGTCCAGGACCATATCTATTTGCAATATCTTCATGAATGGATCCTCCACAACATCTTTCACACTAAATAAATGTTTTCATGTGTTCAGAGGGAGTTTTGTGTTTCAGTTTTGTGCCCATCAACTTCTTCTCCTGTCAATGGGCACTACTTAGAACAGCTTGACTCCCTCTTCTTCATTACTTCCAGTTAGAGTTTTATTCACCTGGATAAGGTCCATGAGCCTCCTCTTTTTTCCAGATGAATAGTCTCAACTTTCTCAGCCTATTTTTGTATGTAAGACACTTCTTTGGTCTCACTTCAGTAAGGTCCATGTCCAATCTCTCTGGAGTGCCAGGACCAGACCTGTCACTCCAGATGTCTCTCCTCAGTGCTGAACACTGAGAGAAGAATCACTTCTCCCCACCTGCTGGCAATGTACTTTCTGCAGCAGTGCAGGCTGGTGTTGGCTGTCTTTGCCACAGGGACACACTGATTCAAGGGTAGTTGCTCGTCCACCCTGACCCCAGGTCCTTCTTCCAGAGCTGCTTCCCAGCCAGTCATTGCTCAGCCTATCCAAGTGCCTGGGGTTACTTCTCTCTTGATGCAGGAATTAGCATTTTATTTTACTGAACTCCACAAGATTTCTGTCAGCCCATTTCTCCACTTGCCCAGATCCCACTGCGTGGCAGCACACTCAGCTGTCTATTATCCACTCTTCCCAGTTTTGTTTTTCTGTTGTGCATTAGGCACCAACCAGGAAGCTTCTCCATCAAAAATAGCCAGATTATGTCAGGTGAAACTTAAAAGAAGGAAGTCATTTGGAAGCAAAAAGACAGCATGGAAAACTTCCACCCAAATCATTAATAGTCTGCAACATTTTAAGCAGCTGAAAATACAACAGGAAGTATCAAGGTCACCATTATTACCACTGGAGCTACCAGCTCCATTTATCATGTCCTGATCATTGCCACTGGCAGAGGCAGCCAAGCCAGAATTCAGCACATCCCCACATTGTGTTCCACCAGTCACCTCACACTGAGCCTGAAAAAATGGGAATGACATAATTGAAATGTGCAGCATCTTGGAACAGATAGTCTTTTTGTCCAGACATTTCTTATCTCTGATGGTTCCTCTCTTCTCTCATTATCTATTTTTTGCCATGGAAGGCAACAAGACATCTGAAAATTTAATGTAATATTATGACATGCCATGCATAGAGAGCCCCAAAGTATTAAAACGACACATTCATTCACACTCATCAGCTCTGCCTTGCTAATTTTAAGTATTCAATCAATGAGGTAATTTATCCCTTTCTGAAGAGGCTACTCTTAAAAGAAATTTTCAGAAACATAGGATCATTGTGATTGGAAAAGACCTTTAAGATTGAGTCCAGCCATTAACCCTGCACTGCCAAGTCCACCACCAAACCCTGTGCCCCTGTCACACCTACATGGCTTTCAAATACCTCCAGGGATGGTGACTCCACCACTTCCCTGGGCAGCTATTCCAATACTTGACAGCCCTTTCCCTGAAGAAAATTTTTCAAATATCCAATATAAACATCCCTCAATGCAACTTGAAGCCATTTCCTCTCATAATATGCCTGTGTTCAAAAGGAAGAGCAATGAGGGTGTTTTTAATGAAAGATTAACTTCATCCAGAAGTTAAGCTTTGAACAAAACACACCAGAAAATTGAACAAGGTGGGCTGGAAACTTTAGGAAGTGCTGAGCTGGCTTTGAGATGTGGCTTTAAATGGAGTAATGGCATCACAGCTGATCTGACTGCTGTGCACTACTGCCTCATGCTGGAGAGGCCAAGAGACTTCTACCTGAAGCACAAAGACAAGGCAGAACATTCTCATAAAATTGCTCTAGGTTTATTATGTTTTAAAGAGAAATCTCTATTTTGCTGTCAGGTAGACAATTCTTGCAAGGAAATCAGCAATATCAGACTGAACTTTAAATCACTCTACTTACTCCCGAATAGACTCTTGAATCTATTGATAAATATGAAGGGAGAAACTGATTTTTCCCCCCTACAGGAATGATGTCTGGAGCTTGTGTTTTGCAAAGGAGTCACAACTGAAGCATAGCAAATTGTGAGGAAATGATGCCACTTTTACGCAGCACTGATTATTTGTGTCTGTGTGTATGTTATGGGTGTCTGTGCTGCTCCTGCTCTTTGTCAGCGTGTTCTGTGTGCACCTCCATCTGCCTTATGAAACAGAAAACCCCATTTAAGCTCTAATTTAAGGATTAGAGTATGCCTTTCCCCTGGCAAGTCTGTCAGTAACAGCAGCATAAAGGTAGGGATACAAACCCATGAATGCCAGTTCTGTTTTCTTCTAAAAGACCATCAGGGAAGTATGAAAAATATCCCCATGAAGCTGGGGAGAAAAGGAAAAGAAAAAAAAAGGGAAAAAAAAAGGAAAAAAAAAATTGGGAAGCCTTATGTTACATCAGTGTCTGTGTATTACCTGTTCAAGAAGGGACAGAACTGACTGATAAGACAGAGCCTTGTGAGGAGTCTGAATAAATAGTGGGGGTCACAACTGTGGGTCTTTTATTTGCAGCACAAAGCTATGAAATGATGGAGTACCAACTTCTTTAACTGATTAAACTCTTTGAAAGATTTGTTTTTCTTGATATAGGTAAATAGTCTCATCTAACGGTGGCATTAATAAAGTAGGGATGTTAAGGGTTGGATAGTGTATTGACAAAACCAAGACTGCAGGGCTGGAATCCTACTATTGGAAAGATGAAATCATTTCCATGGTAACAGTGAATAAATTGTTCAGTGAATAAGAAAAAGAGAAAGGAGTGTGACTCAAACCAGAACTGCTCAATCCATCTCATAAGTGAAATAAAAAGCCTGCAACATTTTATGCAGGAGAAGACGGAAATACAGGATATGGAAAGTGTCTTAATAAGCTTCCTTCAGAAAACTTACTACTTCTCTGTGTCTGTAATAGCCTTTTTTTTTTGTTTTTTGGATTTTCTTGGTTGTTTCAGTATATCAGTCATCTTCTGTCTTCCTCTTCTCTATAGTTATATATATATATATAATTATATNATAAAAAGCCTGCAACATTTTATGCAGGAGAAGACGGAAATACAGGATATGGAAAGTGTCTTAATAAGCTTCCTTCAGAAAACTTACTACTTCTCTGTGTCTGTAATAGCCTTTTTTTTTTGTTTTTTGGATTTTCTTGGTTGTTTCAGTATATCAGTCATCTTCTGTCTTCCTCTTCTCTATAGTTATATATATATATATAATTATATCTGTAGAGATAGTTGAGATGGTAGGTTTTTTGGTTCATTTTTGGAGTTTTTGGTTTTCTGTGGGGAGGGAGACATTTAAAAGAACATCTCAGACTGAGTCTTTAAGTCAGATATATTTCAAATCTCAATATCTTTAAAATTATGTCCATTTAAACCAAACAACTTATGACACTAGCCCTGGCCCACTGTTGTGGCCAGCTCAGCTGACCAACTGCAGTGGTCATTTCTGCTGCCTCTGAATTCACATCAGCTGTCAGTGTCTCAGCACTGCCACAAAGGGGATCAAAGAAAGAAAAAAAAAGTTAATGAGGCATTTTTAGAGATGAACTTTCACTTAGGCCCACAAAACACACAGATTTTGTCTCTGCTTGCCTGTTCTTACTATTTTATCATCTCTCAAATGTAATGTTTTTGGGACAACAGGAACAGTCAAGTGTTTTCCCACATAAGTTTATCAGCATGAATTAAAAGGTTAAAAGAAAAGGAAAAATAAGTTTAAACTTTATAAATACATTTTAGATGTTGATTAGGTTCAAGCATGGGGAGAGTAATGAGAGATGCAAGGCAGGGAGTATGTAATTTCTTCTTCCAAATTACACTATTTTATCCTAAAAGCTATGTTCTCACATATAGCTAAATAGCAACTTCGTAACAGTTTTCTTTCCTGACCTTGCCTGAATTTCCAAATGAATTCATGTGACAACAGCAGTGCCATGGTGCTGTGTGGTGTCTCTGGATGCCCTTTTGGATGGATTGACAAATCTGTCAGTGGCGGGAACAGTTCATCCAGGTTTGGTACCTATGAGCACATGATATTTGTTTTAGGAGAAAACCATAATTTCTGAGTGTTGTTNAGTCTCATCTAACGGTGGCATTAATAAATTAGGGATGTTAAGGGTTGGATAGTGTATTGACAAAACCAAGACTGCAGGGCTGGAATCCTACTATTGGAAAGATGAAATCATTTCCATGGTAACAGTGAATAAATTGTTCAGTGAATAAGAAAAAGAGAAAGGAGTGTGACTCAAACCAGAACTGCTCAATCCATCTCATAAGTGAAATAAAAAGCCTGCAACATTTTATGCAGGAGAAGACGGAAATACAGGATATGGAAAGTGTCTTAATAA